>VZRU01017857.1:115785-183153 GCA_013398155.1 Pedionomus torquatus | reverse complement strand
TTTTTTTTACATGTGCAAAAGAGAGAGGAATATGACAAACTCAGTTTCAGATCTGCCTTTGATGTTCAGGCATGTATCGAACATTCTGTTTTCTCATCAGAATTTCAGTTCTGCTTAAGTAATAAATCTTCTTTCTTTCCTTCCCTCCCCTTTTCCTCCATGCCTGTGTAGCATTCCAGGAGGATTCTGTTTCAAGTAGGAATTTTTACTTTCATGGCTGGGAAGATCATCAATTTCCAACCTCATTTGCTTCTCTTCTCAGAGCTCCTCCTCTGCTTCTTTCTTTTACAAGGAAGTGTTGATCATGCAAAGGCTCGGGGTGTTTAAAAATAAAGCAGACAAATATGGAAAACACTGCAATACCTCCAGCCAAGATGTCTCTCCCAGACCCTAAGTGTCTTTCAACTGTTCTTACTATTCCTATCTATCATGTTAAGATTGTGTTTAAAATTGAAAATTGCTTTCTTTTGTCCTTTCCTCTGATCTTCTTTTTCCTCTCTTAGGCATGAGATGTGCCCTGATAGAATGGAGATCAACTGGATATTACATTTTCCCACACAAAAGGTTACCTTTTGTAATGTATTTATGATTGGAAACTAGCCATCAAGCAAAGGAGGCACTTCTGTTTTCACCTTGTTTGCCTGCCCATCCTGTGTCTCTTGTTTATCTTTCCACCCCTCAGTCTCTTAATGGACCTCCCTGCTCCCCATGTTCACCAAGAGACACAACTTTGAGGAAAAGATGGCTTTTCTGTTTTCAGTAGACTTTTTCTAGCACAGCAAAACAGCTTCTAACTCAAACCTGATAGTTCCCCCGGGGTCCATAGGATTTGGATTTTCTGCAGAAAAATGCAGGACTGCTGATTTTTCCTTCCTTGTCCAGCAATCTCTCTCCCATTTACTCTCCAGAATCCTGAAGTTCTACGCTAGTAAGTGCAAGGCTTTTGATGGTGCCTGTACTTCTGTGTCCTGAACTATATTGTGAAGCATTTTGTAATTAGAAATTTGGAGCCTGAAATTCTGGATGGACACTTTGTGTCCAAAGTCTGGCAGGGTATTAGATTAATGTGTTGTAAGGAAGGTAAACTTACAAAAATGCACACCCCAAAAATGGAGAGAGTGGCTAAAGATGTATTTTTTCATGTGAGAAAATCTGTGCTCAGAGCTCTTCTTTGCTACAGCCTGGGACCCCAAGCAAGAGACTTTTTTGAAGTCGAGTCATCTCTTGAATCAATAGACCTATCCTGATGAGTACAATTTGAAGCCTTGGTTCAGTCTCTGCTTTAGAGAATACAGACCAGGAAATATTTTATTTACTTGTTTTGTTTTTCTCCTTTAGTTTTGTGAATGCTTTGGGACAAAGAGCCTGTGATTTATGAGCTCTGCTGGCTGCCTTCAGGGTGCCTGATGGAAGGATCCCTTCTCTGCTGGTCTGGGAAAGCAATGGGGTAGCTGCTCCTACACCACTGCAGGATAGCAGGAGCCTGTGGGCTGTCCTCCTCGAGGAGCCTGATGAGGGCATCTCCAGTGATGATGATGTTTAACATTGTGCAAACCAAGCTTTAGCAAAATTCACCAGTAGAATTGGATCCTAGACATATAACTTGTGTGGAAATTGTCTAAAATAATTTTTATGCCTTTCTACACCTATGAGAGCTCTAAGTAATTACAAAAAAAGAACCAGTGATGATCTAATAATTTCTATGGTTACCTGAGGTTTGCAATGAAATAAGGCTGAAAGCCACCATCAAATACACTTTAAAAGGAAGGCAGGCTTTCAGAAATGAATCGTGAACTTAGTGCTGGCTGTGCACAGTGTGGCCTGTCTAATAATGCAGTTGCATTTGGACATGCTTCATGCTGCCAGAAAAATAGGTTTCATGGGGAGCTGCCACAAAATAATTGTATATTGATCAGGTGGGAAGCTAAAGAGGTGCAAAGGAGGAGAAGGATGGCAGGCCCTTATTTAAATTGCTGGGTTAAGGATTTGGACCAAATCAGTTTTCTGGTCTTTGGACAGGACACCACTGGTTTATCTGCCTGACAAGCCTGAATGTGTCCCAGGACATATCTGGCATTGTGTCAGTTCTGTCCCTAGGGAGCAAAGTTGTCCCAGGTGATGCAGAGGAGACATGTCTCTGTGCTATTGCATGGGAGCTGCTGTTTGCAGGTCTCTGGTGGTGCCGTACCATCTTACCCTGGGCTACAGAGCTGGTTCCAGGGGCTGCAGCAAGAAGGCTCTTCTTCTGGTTTTAGCAGCAGCTTCATGCAAGCAAGGATACTGGAGCAAAGCCCTTTGTGCTTGCTGGGACTTGCCAAGATCCACTTCTAAGGGAAAGTGGCAGCAGCTGGGGATGCAAATTATCACTGGCAGCTGCCTGGCTGGGTGTGAAGCTTCCAGGGAGTGCATGGATGTCTCCCTTCTGCAGGAGAATCCACATCAAGGGGAGGCATAACAAACAGTTATGGAACTTCAGATTTCAGAAGGCCCCAGAAAATCCAGAAGTAAGAAGGGGGTTGTTTGGAAACCATGCCCTGTTAGTCCTGCTACTTACTGAAACAGCTTGCGTGGGGCTTACCTGTTCTTTACAAACAATTTAACTGGTGAGGATGCAGCTTTTGTCAATGAAAAACTTTTATATGTTTGGGCTGCACTTAATTGAATTAATATAAGGGAACTGTGTTTTCCATATGAAGCATTTACATTATTAATTCTGACACTTCCATAGTGGAATATATTCCTTTTTGCAGGCTAAAGTCACATAGAGGTGGCATTGATTGCAGCACCAGAATGGAGTTCCTGTACTGGGCTGCACTGCCTCTGCAGTTACTCTGAAGTCTCTGCCTTTCTGGTCCCTTTTTAACAGGATGGGTAAAAAGCAAGTCAGGCCCTCCTACAGGAGGAGGTGATGGTTTAAATCCATACAGCGAAGCAGGAGGCTAGATCTCCCATATTTCAGGGGAGTCTGCAAGCCACGGAGCTGTTGGATAAGGTGATCGCTGCTGCTTCTGCTCTGTCTCACAATGAACTCCCTTTGAGGCTTTTGCCTTTTGCTCTCTAAAATGCCTGAAAATGCAATCAACTTCCCATTTTGCCAGTAACTTAAACCCAAGGTACTTAGTTTTTCATTATCCACACAGGAACTTGATTTTCCTTTTGCACTTTTGATACATCCACCAAGCCACGTATGCTCTAATGACCACCCAAGAGACACTTCTAATAGCTGCAGTGTATCTGCAGCGTTGCATGGCCGTCAGAAAGTAAAGCGTGCTTCTTCTAAGACAGGTGTGCTCAGCAGAGCTTAGGCCAGCAGTTTCCTTCTGGGTACTTTACTGTGCTCAAGACAGCCAGGGCTGTGTAAACTCTGCTAATTTAGGAGGCCACAGGAGAAGACATCCTTCTGGGGCAAGATCATGCTAATTTAAACGCTGCTATTCTGTGACCAAAAGTGCCACTTTAAGTATAGTGTGTCTCTATTTGAGTGCCTACTTCAAATGTGGTTTCTTGCTATTCTATTGTGAAACTGTTGGTGAGTTCCTCACAGGGTGCCAGATCGAGCAGTAGGGAAAGTAGTGCCGGTCACTCAGAAGGCTCTGGTGGGAGTTTACTTTCAGGCAAGGTGGACAATACTGAGGCTATAGACAACTTTTATGAACACCTAAGGACTGTCAACTTATTTCACTCTTGTCTTGGAGCATTTCTCCTGTCCCATCTTCTGTCATTTCAGCTGTCTGACATGTCAGATAGGAGATGATCACAAGAAAGAGAGGACACCTGTTGCTGTTAAATATTTGCTGTGTTCCTCTTCTGAAGGTTGGGTGGCTGCAATGTCAGCGGGAAAAGTTGCAAGTGTACATCTACCAGAAAGACTGCAATGATTTAGAGCTGTGCCCTGGTACAACAACCTACTTTATTCATTCCATAAACGGGAAATCATCCTGTTACCCAAAGTCACAAGAAGTTCAGGGAAGTTTGTGGAGAAGTCCTTTGAACACAAACAAGAGAGAGCCAGTGAAATTCAAAACTAATATGTAGAAATTATATTTTTCCTGACACCACTTATATGATTAAACTTATTGCTGGGAGACTAGTTGAGGAACTAGAACCTAACAAGGTGTAGAAAAGAACTGAGCATTTAGGTAGTTATCAAGAATATAAGAGTTACTGTAATTCATAACAAATTGGAAATGGATTATATATTCCTTCTACTGTTCTTAAGTGGTTCTTGAACCACTAGAGACTGAGTGCATTTCTCCTCATCAAGATGCTGTGGAGATCCTTGTGCTCTCTCTTCAACTTGTGGGTTTGGCCATGAGAGAGGGTTTACTGCCTTGGCTGGCCAGCTCGGCTGGTTTGATCCTTGCACGTTTCACCACAGGTTTAAAGTAACAAGCCAGGGATCTGCTGCCAGCACATTCTCTCAGGATCTCAGCTTCAGGCTGTAATGCTGACTGTGTGCAACAGGGTGCCTAATTAATCTACTAATGATTTGGCTTTGTCAATGCTCACAACGTGCAAGACTTTCAACACAGAAACGCAAAGCCGTATGCTATCCAATATGGTCTCAGCTGCAGAACACCCTGATAAGCTGTGGAACCTTGTGCAGAAGAGAGTCAAGCCCAATGAATGGGCAAGTCAGCATGTTCAGATGTCCCAGTTCAAGGAGGATGCCCTGTCCTTGGGAAGGTGGTCTGAGAGCAGGGCATGGCATAGAAGGAGACCTGGAGGTGACTGTGCAGGAGTGTGACTAGCAGACAGTCAGAGCTGCCACCATGGTGCATGTGGTGGGAAACAGGACAATGATCGACGAACACTGGAGACAGCATTATAGAATGTCACAAAGGCTGAATTACTTGCATAAATGAAGGGTTCTGTTGGCTTGAAAGAAGTGATGGGTGTGCTCTCAGGAGAGGATTTACCTCTTGGCTCTTGCAAGTGCTGTGTAAAGCATTGGTTGCCTGAATGCAGCCAGAGGGACACAACAGCCACAGGGCAGTGCAGGCTGAAGTCAAGCCATGCTGAAGGAGCAGGCGAAGGAATGATGATTTGAAGAAGGGGAAAGAAGGCAGGCACCAACTGGTGTGCCACATATAGCCTGCGGCTGACTTAGCACTTGTGCCGCATTGCCCTCCTGCTCAAGGTTTTCTAATTCTGTCCCAGACGATGTCAGCATCCCCCAGCAACTGGCAGCGAGACATACAAGGCATTCCTCCTCCGTCAGCCTCCTGCCTCACTCCAGGAGGGCCATCGACAGGGGAAGCAGCTTCCCAAAGGTGTGCCTGTTTCTCAGCTCTTGTTGTACGACTTGGGAGCTGTCTGAGCTCACATTTGGGCAGCTCACCTTCCCAATGCTTTTCTTGCCTCAGGAAGAAACAGTATCACCTAAGTGACACTAGCTGGAAGGGTACTATGTAGTTTTAAACATGAAGATTAGGCACTTGATAAAATGTTAATCTCTGCATACTCTCTCACACTACATAGGATAAAATCCCCCTTGTGCTTCCTGCAGCTTCAGGGCCACAGCTTGTGCATGAGCTGCAGGGATTTGCTGCCTTTCCCTTTCTTTCTTTTCTGGAGTGTGCAGCAGTGGAGTTAAATTACTGCCTATTTAAAATGAACTGTGTCTTAGGTCCCATTTTAGTCTACGAGATGAAGTGAGTTCAGTCTTGGAAAGGGCATTAAGGATAGTGCAGCCTCCACATACCTGCATTGCTTGTGATTTACAGGGCATCAACTTTTTTTTTCTTTCACTTTTTGACCTTTTTTCTTTTACTTTTTTTCCTCCTTCTCATTTTGACATGAAGTGTTCCAGAAGGTCTTCAGTCAGCGCAGGATGTAAAGGCCAAAGTGGCTGGTGTGATAAATCACCAGGCTTAACATGATGTGGGTTAAGATTTGCTGATTGTTAGGAATGGTCTGGACTTGAGGCCTCTCAAAACTGAAAGATCATATCTTTTTTCAAGAAATCTGGTGCTGTCATAACCTGGATGTGTTTTTCCTCTTCAGTCTTTGAGACCCAAATCTTGGAGATGTGGGCATCACTCTCTGTGATCATATGTTCTCTGTCATTGTCATTGATATCTCTGCCAAGCACGTAGTCTGCATTTGCTTAAATATTACTAAGTGCCCAGACACTCCAAAATGTGGTGGAAACACCCTGTTTTCTGACTGCATGCATGGATCTTGTTGTTGCATTAGAATTTAAACTATATGTAGCTCAGTCATATGCAAACCTTGAGACAGCCCTGCAAGAATGAAGCTGTAATAACTAACATTTTTTCACCTGTTTCCATGTCTAGCAGTAAGTACTTTGGATTTATGGAACCTATGTAGGTTTCAGATAATACTTGTGCATTTTAAATCATATCCATGAAGATTATATTCTCTGGGGAGAAAGAGCTATGACTACAGTCACAGGCAAAGTATCTACCATATGATCAGTTGGGTTGTACATATCTCAGAAAAATGTTTTGAGACTCTAAGTAGCATTGTCAAGGCTTATTAAGCCCTGATAGAGATCTATGTAAATATCTAGAATATAATCTGTACCATGATTATCTGAGTGGACACAAATGAGTGTAAAGCATTTGATGAGCTCTTCCTTTCTTGAGAATCACTCTCGAGTGGGTGTTTGTATGTAGAAAATTGACATAGAATGATGCAGCTGACATTGTACGTTGGAGGTACAAGGATTTGTGGCTGTTCAGTCTAGTGGCAGAGTGTTCCCTGTGGCACCCCAGCTGTAGCATCCCCCTATAATTGCCAGCCATTTTTCAGTTGTGTTGAGTGAGAGGGCAAGAGGAAATGGGAACCAACTTGTACATAAGAAGTTCCATCTAAACATAAGGAGGAAATTCTTCACTTTGAGGGTGGCAGAGCCCTGGAACAGGCTGCCCAGAGAGATGGTGGAGTCTCTGGCTCTGGAGATGTTCAAAACCTGCCGGGACAAGTTCCTTTGCAACCTACTCTAGGAGGACCTGCTTTGGCAGGAGAGTTGGACTAAATGGTCTCCAGAGGTCCCTTCCAACCACATATCATTCTGTGACACAGCCTCCCAGCCAACACTTGATTTTGGCTCCCAGCTAAGCTCGATGTTGTCTGTGGACTTACTTTGTTCCATAGCATTAACAGGTGCTTTCTGGTGGCATTGCATCCTCTTACCCCGACAGGATTTTAATTCCCAGTGCCCAGCCGATGGCTGGAGTGGTGTTCTACAACCAGCAGGCAAAGGAGGCTGCAGACAGGGCCTGGAAGGGTTTCGTTGCACTTCTTTAGCCAGTCAGGAGTAAAGACCCTCCTTTTAGAAATGTCACAAGAAGATGATGTGGGTCACTTAATGCTTTTAGTGGGAGAGGGGAGATGCAGCAACCAGTTCTGATGCAGTCCAAGGGGACACGGTGAGCTGCCAGGTGTTTCTTACAGGAGGCAGGAAGGTCTCACTGCTGCCAGTGATACCCTGAGTAAACCTGGTCCAGCTATTTGAAGGTACCTGTGATGGAACTTGGCCATTTGTGTTGTGCTTGTAGCACCTGTGTTCCCTCTGTGTGTGGTAAAGCACTGGGAAATCCTCCCATTGAAGTTGCATGTGGGTGAAAGCCTGTTTTTTGAGGAGCAGTGATGTATATACATGTAATGTCTCGCCTCCAGGATCTGTCAAGTATCTATGCTGACCTTCTTTAGATAGCATGCTGCTACTACATCCCTTATTTAGCTGTAGGGAGGCAAGTGACACGGTTATACCCAGGAATGTCATTTTGCTTCTTGTGACATATGAGATCAGAGGTTGTTAGCGGGAGATGTACAGCGCCTCTCATAGAAGGTGCTGCTGGATCCAGGTCCTGGAAGTCCTGCGGGGTTAGATGAGATGTCAGAGCACAAGGGCTGAAGGACTCCTTGGAGGGTGCTCCCTGGCGAGAGGGAGTGAGCCAGCACCTTAAACACCCTTTGAAAGCTTCCTGTGCCCGGTGTTTGGCAGCCAGTGCAAGCTGCCTCTGCCTCCTCCTGCAGCTCTGTTAACTATTACATTTAAAGTTGCTATTTTGTGTAAGATGCATGTAATCAGGACTTTGGAGGTCCATTTCGAGAGTGTGATACGAGCAAGGCTTCAGTTTCAGCGGCTTCTGCTTGAATAGCCAGCCCTGAAGGTTTTTCTCCTGCTTGTTAAACTTCTGTCAAAGTCAGATGCTTTGCAATATGAGATGCCTTCAGAGCTGCCAGCGAAAGGCTGATGACATACTTTAAGAAGACTGTTACCCCCAAAGGTAGTTCAGAAATGCCTGTTATTTTTATTAAATACTTTTGTCCCAAACTCATCTCCCAAGCAACTCTCTTAGGCTGGCAGAACTGCAAGAGCCGGCTGTGGACTACTGTGTGTAGGTGCAGGTGTGACTTTTAACCCTTTTTGCTTATATAAGGTTATTTCTACTCTTCTGCTTGAGAAATATTGAATCCTAGAAGTAGGAACAGCATATACAGCTGGACCTAAGTGCCAAAGCGGATTTGGATGAATGTTTGTATCAAGGACAGTGTAGATGACAGTGATAAATACAGTGGAAGAAGTCTCCACTTCTGAAGTTTTGGGAGCTCTGGGGGAGATCTTATCCTGAAAGGTGATGCTGCCACGCAAGAGTTGCCTGACACAAAGTCCAGCCTCATGAGTTTTTTAAATTAGTTGTGACACCCTTTATGATTAACATCGGTCACATCTGAAACTTTTTACTCATTCATTTTGGCAAGCGACTTTTAATTTCTGAGTTTATCAAAGATGAGTGAATGTAACTATTCACAAATTAAAATCTAGGCAGTCTTGATTAACAAGCAGACTGCATAGTACTTTTATTTCCTTCCTGGTTTGTCTAACTCTCAGAATGGGGTACTGGCAGAAAACTTTTGCAATAACAAGTTCATAATTAATTTTAAGCAAATATTTTTGAAAAAAATTATAAAGTAAATAGATTTGGTAAAGACTTTTGCCAAAGCAGGTAAGAGATTTCCATAAAATGGAAGTGATTTTGAAATTCAAGTGTATTTTGTAGTAATTTCTTTTCTTTACTCATACAACAGGGTTATCCATAAAGGTAGCTGGTGTTTTTTTAAAAAAAAATTACAAAATTCAGATGTGCTTTTCATCTCCCATGTAGAAATGACACACTGGTATTTACCTGCTATTTAGAATCATAGATTCATAGAACAGTTAGAATTGGAAGGGATCTTAAAGATCAATGAGTTCCAACCCCCTTGCTTTCGGCAGGGACACCTCCCACTAGACCAGATTGCTCAAAGCCCCATCCAGCCTGGTCTTGAACACCTCCGGGGATGGGGCATCCACAGTTCCCTGGGCAACCTGTTCTAGTATCTCACCACCCACACAGTAAAGAATTTATTCCCAATATCAAATCTAAACCTACCTGCTTTCAGTTTAAAACCATTACCCCTCATCCTATCACTACACTCCCTGACAAAGAGTCCCTCCCCATCTCTCCTGCAGGGTAATGAAAGGGGCTATAAGGTCTCCCTGGAGTCTTGTCTTCTCCAGGCTGAACACCCCCAGCTCTCTCAGCCTGTCTTCACAGCAGAGGTGCTCCAGCCCTCTGATCATCATTGTAGCCCTCCGCTGGACCCATTCCAACAGGTCCCTGTCTTTCCTATGTTGAGGACTCCAAAGCTGGACACAGTACTCCAGGTGGGGTCTCACCAGAGCAGAATAGAGTGATAGAATTACCTCCCAAGAGTTGCTGGCCACACTTCTCTTGATACAGGCCAGAATGTGGTTGGTTTCTGCACTACCAGCACACATTGCTGGCTCATGGTGAGCTTCTCATCAAGCAACACTCCCAAATCCTTCTCCTCAATGCTGCTCTTAATCCATTCTTTTCCCAGCCTGTATTTGTGCTTGGAATTGCCGTGACCCATGTGCATGACCTTGCACTTAGCCTTGTTGAACTTCATGAGGTTTGCAGAGGCCACCTCTCAAGCCTATCCCTTCCTTCCAGTGTGCAACTGCACCACACAGCTTGGTGTCATTGGCAAACTTGCTGAGGATGCACTCAATCCCACTGTCCATGTTTTCAACAAAGATACTAAGCAGCACTAGTCCCAGTACTGACCCTGAGGAACACCACTCTTCACTGGCTCCCACTTGGACATTGAGCCTTTGAAAACAACCTTTTGAGTGCAGCTATCCAGCCAGTTCCACTGAGTGGTCCATCCACCAAATCCAAGATTTTCCAATGTCATGTGGACATGCCAGGATGTCATATGGGACAGTGTCAAATGCTTTGAAAAACTCCAGGTAGATGATGTTGGTTGCACTCCCCCTATCTACCAAAGCTGTGGCAATATCATAAAAGGCCACCAAATTTGTCAGGCATGACTTGCCATGCTGGCTGTCACCAATCACCTCCTTATTTTCCCTGTGCCTTAGTAGAGGTGCAAGTAGGATCTGCTCCATGATCTTGCTGGGTACAGAGGTGGCACTGACCAGCTTGTAGTTTCCCAGGTCTTCCTTTTTTCCCTTTTTTGAATATGAGGGTTATGTTTCCCCTTTTCTGGTCAGCAGGAACTTCACTAGATTGTCATGATTTCTCAAATATGACAGAAAGTGGCTTATCAACTTCATCTACCAGCTCCCTCAGGGCCCATGGATGGACTCCACCAGGTCTCACGGACTTATGCATTTTCAGGTTTCTCAGATGATCTAAAACCTGATCTTCTCCTCCAGTGGGCAGTTCTTCATTCTCGTAGCCCTTGGTTTTGCCTTCTGCAGTATTTTCAGCCATAGTCTGTGGCATCTGTACCTCCCGAGTAATGTTTTGCAACTGCTGTGATAAAATGAAATTAAGTTGGCTTCACTGTATAGGAGCTTCCTCTGTCTTTGTGATCTCAAATGCTTTGTCATAGCATTTGCCTCCTTGGGAGGATCATAGGATGACCCCTGGTAGATGTCATGCTATGGATGTGGGATCCACATAGCTATGTTGTCTCCAGGTGTCTGGTGTTGCTGTGGAACATTTCTTCCAGGTGGGTACTGCTGAATGTTTCATTTTGGCTCTTCTTTATCAATAATGTGTTTTGTGGCTGATACCCTGTGAGGCACATGGAGTTGGGTTTGCTTCCTGGTAGATGTCTAAAGTGAACAATTTAGCTGAATGTTTGAATACTTTTAACTGGCAATAACGTGAAACTGTATGTGCTGCAGTAAACACAAGCCAGTGCTTTTCCTTCAGAAACCGTTGTGAAATAATATCCTGTGTGTGTTTTGATTTGTTCTTATGAATGTTAAAGGTAATGATTGGTGAAAATATTTTATTACTTCTCCTACTATTTGATGTAAATGAATTGACAAGGGTAAAGGAGATTGCTTAGAATTAAATTATAAGCTTCTGGGGCCTTAGCACAAATATATAAAAATATATGATTTCCTAGTTTCAATGCTGTTCCCTGCAATGAGCTTATGGCTTTCTTATTATGGTAAAGTCACACTGGGAGAATTGAGAGATCTGAGAATCAAGACATTTGGAAATCTGTGGTTATGGGTGGACCCTTCACCTTGTTGGATATGGCTCCCAAGGGGTGGGAAGTGGTAGAGCGTTAGCAACCTGCTTCTAGGGCCTCCCTTCTCCTTGTTCCTGAGTTGGATGTCAGTTTAGCCCAGCTTTATAGGACAGCTTGAGGACGGGGGGATGGTTAATAATGCCATAGCTACCAGCTATGTGAGTTTTAAGGCTGGAATGTAATTTTTGTGCCTGCTGCTTTTGGAGTTGGGAGCATCTCTCTCCCATTTGTACTTTTTATGATCTGAAATCACTTGAGACTCTCAGTCTCTTCTAAAATTGAATGGGTCGTATGCTCCTTTGGAGCATCCCTGTAGATATGTCCCCAAGGAAGCTCCCAGTGTGGATGCAATCCCTGCTATCTTCTCTTTGCATGACTTCTTTTTCTTTTTTTTTTTTTTTTTAAACTCCTTACTCTTTTGTTGCCATTATGGAGGCAAAATTTTTATCTCCTTTTCTGAAAATTTGGTTTCCACAGGAAAAATACGGTGCTTTTATCATTTTAACAGTATTTAAAGAAGAATCACAATTCAGCTTCTCAGTCTGCTGTGGACTTTAACATTTCATACAAGCACGCTGCTAAACCTGGGTAATGTATTTGCTTCCCTGCCTGAGGGTGGTGAATGCTGAAAAGCACCTCGCCCCCACTCCCAGCACATCTAATTTAGCGGATCTGCCTTCTTTACAGTAGACTTCAAAACTGACATTCCCCAGTTCCTAATTAACTCAACAAGTGTATTTTGTTTCATGGTCGCATCCCTTCAAAGGCAAGGAGAAACACAAACCCAAAGCATAGTTGTGAACACCCACCGGGTGGAGAGGAGCCCTGCGCTTGCCACAGCTGCAGCTCAGGATTAGACAGCTGAAGAAAACAGTCCAGCAGAAAGTGGCAGTGGCAGCTCTTGGGATAAGACGACATCTGCCAGGAGGAACGTGTTCTTGGCAGCTTCAGTGGCTGAGGGTTGCTCTTCCCCTTTGTGTGCTCTGATGCAGACCTGCTTTCCCTGTCATCCTTTGCTCAGTAATGAGGATGATAATTATTATTTATTGGCCAAGGATTTCAGTAGCCACAAGTGATTTTCAGAGACCAGTTTTGGGTTTTCAGAAAATGATGAACACTCTCCTCTTTATTAAAAAACAAAACAAAACAAGTCAAAAAGCCCTCCTTTCATGGATTTTTAAGCTGAACACCCTCCAAATCAAGGTGTCTCACTTCACTTTGAAAATCCGTTACTACAGATGGGTTTTTAAAGAGCAAGTGGTAGCTAAGCCTGCTTCTAATGATGTCTCTGGGGCCATGAGAAAGTGTGGTACGCTGTACATGGTGTGTTGGTGTGTTGCATGATTAGGGTTCAAAATAAGGAGAAAAAGAGCCTAATGGAAAAAAATGGTACGAGGAGGATAAAAGCAAAGACATAAGCACAGTCAGGCAACCTGGTAAATGGGTTCAAGGCATAGGGAGAGAGAGGAAAATATGTACAAATAGGATTTTGGTACCCAGCACATTGAAGTGGCATGACCTCCGAATGTTTGGATGCTGAATTGATAGGAACAGTTTTAACAGGGGCCTGGCACACCTTTCCTTTATGAGCTCTGGGGGCAGAACAAGTCTGTGCAGTGGCCACATCATTCCATGATGATTCCATCATGAATTCCCATCCCAGTGTTGTCATAGACAACCAGAAAGTACTCAAACCCTTTGGAAAGCAAAAATATGGGGGATTTTACTACAGAATTACAGAATGGTAGGGGTTGAAAGGGACCTCTAGAGATCATCTAGACCAACCTCCCTGCCAGAGCAGGTCCATCTAGAGCAGATTGTACAGGAATGTATCCAGGTGGGTTTTGAATATCTACTTCTGGTTCACTTTAAGAAGATTACAATTCAGCATGATTTCCAGCTCCCTGTTTGAGGGTCAGAAGATACTTGTTGTATGCTTTTTTTTTTATTTGTGTGTGCGTTTCTTCCCACCTTTATGTTCTTGAAGGATGGAGCTTTTCACTGTCTCAGAGCCATTGCAAACCACCCATTGAACTTTTTTCTGTGTTGTCTTTTCTCTGTGTCTATGCAAGGCTCCCAGCCCTGTGCCATATCTAAGGGTCAGGTCCAGTGATTTAGCTGGAGCTGAAGAAAATGTGCCTAACAGCTAGTAGGGCTCTTGGGGTGCCCGGCTTGCTGTAGAATAGATGGCCAAGAGATCCCTGCTGTTTTTAATAGCTCTCTTACAGTCTTGGCTCAGAAATGTGCTGCACTTCATTATAACTCAGTTTCCACACAGGCAAATGACCTTTTCAGCAGTTAGGTAAAGTACCTCAAACTTTCATGATCCTTTTAAAGAACTAATGAGAGCTTTGTTGCTGGTAGGCTGAGCATCATAATAATGGGTTAATCAGAGGAGAAATAATTCAGATGTTCCTTTGTCTAGGAAATGAAGCACTTCTGTAAAGACTTTTTTACCCCCCAGATATTCTCTCACAAGACATGGAAGGCATAGTATTGGAGACATCGTATTAATTTTGCCTTTCTTTCAATTCTATATATGTACATTTGGGTTTTTTGGTACTGATTTCTTCTTCAGCAGCTTTTGAGCCTTTTGAAAGTGCTATAAAAAATGTTACCATTTGCAGTATAGCAGACGCAAAAGAAGCATCTTCAGATTTCAAGCTCTAACTGGGCTCCCTATGTGATGTGCTACACCAAGAAATAATGAGAGTCTGCCTCAGATTCTGGCAAATGAGCAAAAGAAATGAGAGAAAACCAAAACAAAGAGCAGCCAAATGACTTGTTGAAGGAGCACCGGCTTGGCAGTTGCAGACAAAGATTTGTCTGCTGAGTGCCAGTCCATGGCAAAGCACATCCACTGGAACATGCTGTCTCATCTGAGCAGCTTTCAAACATTGCCTCCAACCCCTGTTCTCTAAGTTTCTTCCCTTTTGATGAAATTATGAGGTTTATAGAATTGTTGGGGTGTCATGTAGAGACTTTGTAGGCTTGAGTCCAACCCTGTGATGGTCCCAAGTGGATGAAGGATTTGAGTTCCTAGTGGACCTCTCAAAGCTGCCTTCAAAAGTGGTGTGGAGGCAGTGTAGTGAGCTGAACAGACAAAGGAGACATTTGGTGAAGCACACCTGAAAAACAATCTGTTCAGTGTAGATGCTGCGTCTCCTGCTCAGATCAGAAGTGGTGGCAGGATGGCATATGAAACTTCCATTATCTGAAATTATTAAAGGGATCAGCTCTGTCTTGTATGGACATGGCATGAATCTTTTACAGTACAAAACATCTTGAGGCTAGTAACACAGTGGGGTTTTCTTTTTACAAATGGTGGAATTCATCCCTCATTTTATCAAAGAAAGATCCAAGCTGCACATGGGTCATTAAAGACTTACGTTCAGGTATATCTAATCCTTTTGCTAACCTAATCGTTTGGCTGCAACATCCATACTTGGAGTAATATGGTTCATTCTTCTTGGCCTTTATTCCTAAGAAGTTGTTGCTAAAGGATTTGCCTTGCCTGACTATATTTCTGTATTCTCCCAGGGATATTTCTGACATTTGAACTATTCCAGCGAAATTAGAAAGAAGGAATTTAGTGTAGGAAGGTGGTCTCTTTCTCTAGGTTTTGTGAAAAAGCAGCTGGGAAGAGTCCAAAATCAGGCCCTCTTATTATAAAATACATATCATATTTAAATCTTAAAGTGAGAAAAGGAAGGAAAGGATGTCAGGCCATTTTTTTCTTGTTACAGAGAATGTCTCTTATTTCCTTCTCACTGATATCTCCTGTCACAAATCAGGGATATGGGAAGTAAGTGCTAATATTATTGCTCCCTGGTTTTACAAAGCTGTAATTTAACACTTGGATGCATAGACTATTCAGTGGAAGGCTAAGTGGTTATTGGAGTGAATGAGTGAGACTATTGCTGATGAAAAACGGGGAATTTGAACTATTGGTATTGTGCAGATAACAAAAAAGAGAGGGAAAGACAATGGAAGATGATTATCCTGTTTTAAAAAGGGTCTGTGTGCTCCCAAAACCCACACACATCTGGACTCATTTGGGATCCTTACATCAGATTCTGTCTTCTCTGTATGTTTGTAAAGCAGGATGGCAGCCCTGCTGGAACGGCATGTTTGGGTGGTATAAACACCTTGGACTTTATCCTCTGTGGTGATGAACTACCTGGGGTTCCCAAATGCTTCCACTAGCAACTTCTCAGTTCTGGTGCAGAGTCCAGCTTCTTGCAGATAAATGGCAGGCTTGTCCATATTAAGCACTATATCTGGTGGGATGGTGAGCCCCATTTTGGAAACTGCTGTGCTGTATCTTGGTGTGGCTTTCACCTAAATGTGACCTGCTGTAGCTGCCACCCAGTTGGGGTTTGTCTTCTTTCCCACGGCAATAAATGAGCTACAAATTCTTGACAAGGGTATCCCTGGTTGTAAGGTATATTCTCATCCACAGTCTGTGGTTTGATTCTCTTGCAATCTCAAATTTAAACTGCTTCTGAGGTCTCTCTTATTTTTTTCAGCCCCTTGTAAAAATCTGATTGATCACTTCCTATCCACCACTGGGAGCACCAGTATGTAAGAGGAGCACCTTGGTGGCAGAGCAAAGTGCTACAGAACAGCTCCAAAAGGCTTCTGGGAATTGTTGCAATCTTAGTTGCAAACCTCTGCAACTAAGGGGTGCTTTGGGTCGCCCCTGCAAGGAACCTGTTTGGGGGTATCCTTAAGGGAGGGGTAGCGATAATAAAACTCAGCCAAATGATGGAAATATGATCAAGTCCTCAATTAATCTGATTAGAGCCGACAGCCGTTACATGGACATTTGCTGCTGCCCTGTATGCAGCTGCATACTACAGTGTAGCTATTTATGGGCCTGGCTCTAATGGGATTTATGGATGGTGAAGTGCTACCAGTGGATTCGGTTACTGCCCAAGATCACTGCAAATGCTGCAGCAGTCTGCAACAGCCGCAGAATGAGCCTGTCGCAAGGGCTGCCTGACGTGTCCTGCCAGTGAGAAATTCCCCAGCCATGAGGAGATGGAGTTAAATGGCTCCCCACAGCCATGCTCTTTTTTCCCTTCTTAAGGCTTTCAAGTTGTTTTTAGCACTGCCTCTGTAGCTTCCCCATTGCTTGCTGCAGAGGAAGCAGAACAGTGTGCTGTCATCCACAGGCTTCAGGGGTGACCATTCATTACAGGATTCATTGTACTTTTTAGCCAGATTTGCTGTCTTTCACCTTCTGGGGGAAGCAGAGGGGATGCCTGGCATTTGAAGCTGGTGAGTGGCTGCAAAGTATCCTGACCAGCACAGAGGGCTGCAAAAACAGGTAGCTTCTGGAGTTGAAGGCTACGTGCAAGAGAACTTAATCCTCTTCTCCCCTTTTTTTTTCCTGGCAACTCTTAGCATCTAGATTGCCCAAATATAGGGGATGAGGCTGTTCTTGGGTGGTTCTGGGCTGTGATCAAGTACTTCCTCCCCATGAGCAGCAGGGAGTGCACATGTTTCCATGTGCTAACCTGGTTTTGCCTTCCTCACACATTGCATTTTGATTTCCCCTTGCTGTGATGCTGTAAATTGGATTTGTGAAATGATCCAGAGGAAGAGCCACCATCCTTCTTCCCCAGTAAGGGCAACATGGAGACAGAAACAAGTGGGTGAGAGTAAGGTGGGGAGAGAGGTAAAACAGACAGTGTCTTCAGGAGCTCTGCTGCAGGAGGAAACAGCAGGGACCGCTATGCTGAGGGTGAAAGCTGACTGGAGCAACACTTGAGAATACAAAGCTTTGTGGGTGAGGCATTAGCAGGTTCTCATCTTGAATCAGCAGTTGTATTGAGAGATGTTTTGTTCAGCTTTTCCCCAACAGCTTTTGAGGGATTGGTTGATGATTAGACAGCAAAAATCCTGCAGAACGCAAAGATATGATGGTCCTCTTTGGGTCTCAGAGAAGCCATGCATTGTACATGGCCAGGCAGGCAGAGATCTTCACGCTCATCCAGTTGCTGAAGGTCAGCTGTGCCAAAGGGGTGGTACCGGGATGGTGGGCTATGCTCATGCCCAGACACCAAACCCCACATTCACATAGTGTCAGCATGGCCATTGGTGCAGTGAGCCCCTTATCTCCTCACTGGGTTTGCAAAGCATCACCTAAGCCAGTGTCACTTTTGCAGTAGCAATATCCTTGAATCCTCATTCCAGAGCTGGGAAGGAGCTCTCTGAAGCCCAGTTGGTATGAAGTGATAGTTGTAATCTTTGGCAAAGACAAGAGGTACAGGAGCACGGGAAATAAGTTTGTGTTAAAGGGAAAGTGGTGGTTCTAGGCCATGGTAAGGTGATGTTCAATGAGGGGCATCCTGAACTATGGAAGAATTTGCTTTTTCTCTCCAAATGGAAAAATAAAACAAACCAAAAAAAACCAAAACAAAACCCAGAACAAAAACTACCTGCCAGATCTTGCTGGGATCCTTTAATACCAAAACTTGCTGTTAAGGCCAGGCACAAACAGGTTTAATAGCTAGGACTGACATTTGATCAACTATTCAAAGTTAATTAAACTCCTCCTGACTCCTATATTCATCTGTTGCAGAAGGGCTGGGTCCTAAACTGCTCTAAATCAGCTTAACTCCGTGGGCTTTACACAGCTCCAGATCTGGCTCATATAAACTATCTTTCCAGAACATTACTGCCACCAAGAAAAGCAAAGGTAAAGAGGAAAAACAAAACCAAACGGAAAAGCAGAAGGTATAAGTTGCTTTCACTCAGGGAGAACAGTCAATGAAGCCATAATCATTTCAGCTACAATCTGGAAATCCATGTTTACCCGTCTGCCAAGGCTTGGTAGGTTGAAAGGCCTGGCTATAAAGATGTTGCAGTATCCATCCTTACCAGCTGTGATACTGTATTTGGGGTTTTGGGCCTATGCAAGTCTGAACTCTGCTTCCTGCTGCGTTGAGAGAGAGTTTGGATGCTAACACTGCACCCTCACTGTACACCTAAGAAAACCCACTAGCCTGAAACTCCTCATTCCATGGGGCCCTGTTCCTGCTCCTCTGTCCCCACATGGGATTGCCTGGAAACTCCCAAGACTGCCCATCAGCAGGGCCAGGGTGACCCAAGGCTGCTCTGGCTCTGTTGGCTTCATGTCCCAGTGGAGACAGCACAGCAAACTTATCTGCAGGAGTTGTTTCAGCCCTACCTAGACTTGTTTTTCCCCTTGATGTCAAAATATCTCAGTGGTGAGCCTTGGCACCCTTACATATGTGCCGAGCTGGATTTTCTTGCTGCTCTTGTCCTTTGGAGATGCTCCCAAGCTCTGTGGTGTTCTAAGGGCAGCATGTTCAGTGCAGGATATGTCGCACAGCCAGGGGCAGCCTTGTGGGGAAAGGGGTTATTGGCTCTCTAGCTCCTAGGAGTTGGGAGCAGTTGGTGGCAGAACTCTTGTAAAAGTGACATGGGGAGGCATACAGTGCTTTTGCCCAACATGTGGAACACTATCTTGAAAACCTGCCCATGTAGCTGGAGAGCATGAGCATTTGTCCTCCCCTGTGGGAGCCTCAGACAGGAGTGGGAAAGATGTGCTTTTTGTTTTGTTTCATTGTTTTGTTTTGGAGGGTATATATTACTCACTTTGAGGGTTTCCACATTTCTGAAGGGCTTCCACATTTCTTACATCTCTGCTATCCCACTCATGCCATACAGTATACAAATACAACCTCATCCTTGTGGGCTTTTTGGTCTGAGTGACTTTTCCTGGGCTACCCAAGGGCTGAATCCCAGCTCTCTCCAGGTAGGATGCAGCAGCTGAGGGTGTGGGCGTGTGTTTGGCAGGGCAGGGGGGCCGCTGCTGTCAGGCTGCATTGCCACCTGCTGGGGGCACAAAGCCGCTTTGAGGCCACCTCCACCCACACTTCAGCATGGGATGTCCCCAAGCCAGATCTCCTGCCAGGGCAAGCCTAGCTGGGCTCTAGCATATTTCCTCGGGTGCTTATTTGGGGCAGATCTGCTGCCTCCTGCTCTCTTGGATTTTGTCTTCAGAACTTCATGACATTGTGAGTTGTAGCTCCTGGAGTTTAGATAGAGCAGTAACTGCTCTGGGTACTGGCCTTTGGTTCAGGTTTCTTTCCCGGGTGCAGCTAAAGAAATGAGGGGGACACTTGATGTCATTTTGGGCAGGAAGATGTGAGTAACCTCTGTTGTTCTTCCCAACAAAAAAAAAAAATTAATTAAAAAAAGTAATATTCCAACAAATCAGCTGTATATGCTAGAACCTTGCTGGCCTGCAACAGGATTTCAGGTCTCACCAGGCCCAGCCACATTCCCTTTGGTCTTACCGTCAGAAAACACCATTCAAATTTGGCCAAGGTATTACACAGCCGTGGGAAAATGTGAACAAAATATGAGGGCAAGGCAGAAAGGTGAGATAGTGGTCCAGAGGGATGGAGATGCTGGAGAGAAGGGAAGCCCTTTGCCAGCAGCTTTGTGCCCTGCACAGCTGCTTCCCCCTTTTGCTGCTTTTGAGGTATCACAGGTGGGACACTGTCCTGGTTTGAGGTAAAACAAACCAATTTTCTGTTTTACAATTTTACTTTCATGGCTGGGCCTCTTCTAACTAAGCTCTGAAATTAATAGCACATTGTTCAGAAAACTGTTCCCTCTCACAGGGATTTATCCCATGGAACAGTATGCAGAGAAGCCCTTTCTTAGACTTATTGCTATAACAACCGAGGTCGGGTAATTTCGTTATTTGCCCAGTTGGAGGGTCAGAAGTGGAAAAGCACAGAGGGGTCACACCTGTAGGGAGGAACGGAGAGGACAGGTGACCCAAAACTGACAAACGGATATTCCATGCCATCCGCATCACGCTCAGTATAAAAGCTGAGGGATCAAAGGGTCAATTGTCTTTCTTCTCTGGGTGATGTCCGGGGAAGACCTTGTCTGTTTGTCTGCCTTTGATCCTGATCTGTGCGTTCCTGACTTCAGATCTGGCATCCAGCTCCTGTTGATCACCAAGTCCAGTCTGGGACTTTTCTGGATGCTTGCTGGTGACGTGTTTGTCATCCTGGGAGCTTGATATGGTTTTGTATACATTGTATCTATTACATTATTTTTCTTCTTACTTTAACTTTAGTATTAACACTATTAATATTTCATTAAATTAGTTTAGCTTGTTCTAAACTTGTAAATCTCCTTATCTCTTCCTGTCCTTTCTTTCTGGGGGGAGGAAAGGCCATCTGTCAATCTGGTTTTGGTAAATTTGGCTGAAACCACGACAGACACGCAACATTAATTCTCCATCTTGCCCAGCTCCGTGCCTGTCAGATGGGAACAACATCCCCGTTGGGGGCAGGAGGCCGAACTGGGGTTTGTCCTTTTTCCCCATCGAGACAAGGAGGGTGCCTGCCACGCCACAGTCAGCAGCCTGCTCTGACGTGGTTTCAAAGTGAAACCAGTGTGTGCATTAAATGACCACAGCGGTAATTTGTAAACTGATTTATCCGATGAGCTGTGTGTCTGACTGCTAATGCTGCAGGTGCTGAGGACTGCTCATGGTGGGGATTGGTTTGGCAACATAGTACTAGGGATGGTTTTAGTATCAGTGCTGATCAGTCTGTGGTCATTTGAAAAATTAATATGCGGGAATGAGAAAGTCAGTCCCCTTGCACTGTGTCACCTCCTTCTTAGCTGAAGCTGCTGTCCTGTCGGCTCTTGAGAGCTGAAAGCACAGCAGATTCCCAGGGGAGATGTGCGGCTAGAGATGACATTTGGTTAAGCGTTTGGGACATTTCTCATCTTCCTGATCGCACTGGTGTACACAGGAGGTGACCTCAAGCTGAGCCAATGGCATTCCATTTGGCAATGCATTCCAAATGTTTTTTACTTATTTCTTGGGAGTGTATGGCACATTTTTTTAAAACCAGAACGCTGCCATGAACAAACATAACCATCACCCAGTGTTAAAAGTCCACGCTTCTGATAAAGTCCCTCTGAGTAGCTTGGTGAAGCAGGAGCAGTTGTGTGTTTTCAGGCTTTGCCTTGCTGCCGCTCCCTCTGCTCAGCACAGAGAGAGGTGGAAGGGGGCAGCAACACACCCCTGCATGAGAAAAACAGGGCAACCAAAGAAACTCTGCACTACGTTTCTTTCCCATCCCAACTGTTGGCCTCCCTCCCTGAAAAGCTTTGCTACAAACCTTAATAGAAACTGTAGAAAACCAGGCTGTATAGGACCTCAAGAAGCCTGATTTATGCTTGTGCTGGAGGGCAGGATTGCCTTTATCCATACCACTCCTCAGTCAGTTACGTCTTAAAGTCCCTGGTGCTGGACAGTCACAGCCTCCCAGAAGCAGCCTGGTTTTCCTTCCACTCAGCAGGAGGGTGATTTTTTGTGAGGATCCACATCCTCTTTCTGGTAGCCAGTGCCACTGGCATATTATGGTGCAATTAAGACTGACCTGCAAGACCATGGTCTCCAATAGAAGCCACAGCAGGGACGACATGGCCTTGAATGGAGACAGTGCTGCAAAAGGATGTCCTGGGGGAAAAGCACAGCCTAGAAAGGAAAGCACAGGATTGGCCTCAATGGACTGCAGATGGAGAAAAATGTGAAATACTCTTAACACCGAGGGTGGGTGGGAGGCCAATGAGCCTCGAGGAGCTACCAGAGTGGCTGGTGTAGCATATCTTGATCTCTTAATATAATCTCAGACATAAATCCTGATCACAAAGCAAAAGGTAAAAATAACCCAAATCTTTTCCATTTCAGTGTTTTTATTAAACAATGTTGCACTTAGCAGTTGTACATCAGGCCCTGATGATCCCCTGATCAGTGTGTGAACCCTGGGATGTGATGCAGTCGTGACACCAGGCTGCACAAACCATCTCCTTCCCAGAAGCAGTGTCCTCACACCACCATGACACCAGCCAGGCTGGGAGGTAACATACAGCAGGCCTCATGTACTACAGGATGCCACCCCCAAGCTGTTTGACGAGCTAGATCCTGCTCTCAGGACTGTCCTTCCTCCTTTCCAGTCACCTCCCTGTGTTGTTTAGGCCCTGTGAATTATCACCACCACTGAGTCTCCATGAGCTTGAGGCTTCTGACAGGGATGCCCACCCCAAAGCAGATGAGTTTCTCTGTGCTTCAGGCTGTCTTTTGATGAACTTCCAAAACTACATGACAGCAGCAGGAGGCCAGGCTGTGAGCAAACAGGCAGCCTTCCAGGAATGGTTTCTACTCTTTGCTGGAGCAGCCCACCCAGGAGGTTCTTCCTACAGCACTGTGGCTAGACTGCCTTGCATTCAGGCACATGTGAGCTAGCTGTGTTAGTGTGCCAGGTTTGGTTCTCCTGCTTTGCTACTGCTGCTGCAGGGATGTGCTGGCTTGGAGGTTGCCCAAAAGGTCAAAACCCACATCCACTCTTGTGCAGGCTGAGAAGCTGCCCTCAAGCATCACAAAGTGGTACAGTATCTGTATCGGTAACTTTCACTGCACTCAGTGTTTAGCTTCTGTTCAGTGCTAAGGAAGTGGTTTACAGGGTCAGGTCCCTAATGGCTGAAAATTATCGCAGTGCCAGCTAAGGACGGAAAAGCAGATTTACCCCTTGCAAGTATCTGGTCTGCTTGACAGGACAAAACTATTTAACCTAGGGCAGATTTTCCAGTTGGGTAGATGTGTGGTTGCCTATCAAACCACAGCAAGCAGTAAAACGAGGCAAAAAAGTGACTCAAATTATCCAGGTTCAGGAAAGCTTATAAAAGAAAGCACATAAGGAGCATCTATAAAGGCAATAGGTTAAACACTGACAGAACTCAGTGGAACGTGTTTCTTTTTTTTTCATGCTGCTGCTGGTGGGTGTGGCACCATCTATAATATTCACAAATACCTTGAAATAAATACTGCAATATAAACTTTCAGAGCTAACCAGAGGAGACTACAGCAGCAGGCATGCTTAGCTCACTTCTAGATTGGAGTTTTCCATAAATGATCAATGGACTTTTGCACGGTTTAGCATAAGTAGCAAATAAACACAAAAGCTAGTGGATCATTTGTCTGCCACTGGAAAAAAAATGCACAAAAGAGCTATACATAGCCTTTGCCTTTAAAGCAGATCAGTGGAAATTCAAGACAAGGCTTTGGCATATCAGTTCCAGCTGTGCCACTTGCATCTGACATTAAAAAAACATAAAGACTCCACAGTCCATCTCATTCACTCCATGTGGAGCAGCCCAGCTACTGAACTGCCCACTCCCTGGGTGCTCAGAAACAAAACAATTAAAAGCAACTTGCAGGGCAATAGTCTCAGTTTTTCATCTTTTGTTTTCCAAAGGCAACTAAATTCCTGCAACTATTTATCAGCAGAAAAAAAAAAAAAAAATGGCTAAAGTTACATTCAATAGAAAACTGTCTCCCAGGAAATGGGACACGGAAAATAGCAAAACTCTACAGCCAACAAAATACTGTACATTTTCTCCCTGCTCCCACTTGCAGTTCTGTGTTTTTAGGAGACACCAGCAAAATCTACATTCTGTCTTTTAAATGGAAACAATGCAATGAGATGACTAGAAATATTATAGACCTCAGCATGCCCTCAGGAGGATGAATTTACTTTCAGTTAGGTGAACAACGATGAGTTTGCAGAAAGAAGAATGCAGCACTGAACTGCTTTTCCAAGTGCAGAAGGATTCAGGCATGAAACTGCCAAGCTCAGATTTAGAGTTCAAATGCAGGGAACTTGGCCTTGGTTGGCACCAGGAGGTCCGCAAGAAAGTAAACTGTTCCAGCCATTCCTGAGGATAAGAAAATACAAAGTGCTTCAGAGAGATTCCCTTTGGGCACCCATTTTATCAGCTATCTAGGGGGTGAATGAGACATGAAGACAGAAGAAAGGAAAACATTTTCAAAAGGACCTAAGTAACTTCCAAAGTTTCCCAAACTCAGCTTTTCCCAAGCAACTTCAAGGGGGGAAAGCATTTTGAAGGTAATCAAATGTTAAAAAGCACCTGGGAAAACATGATGGGTCTTCCCTCCTCCAGCTCCCTCCTTCCTGCTTTACCTGTCCACAGGTTTAACAATCCAAATACCTTTGCAAAATTTTGGACCCTGTGACATTGCTGCTTCAGGTCCTCGCTGATGTAACTGCTCTTGTTCCTAGGCCTGCAGCAACACTTGAGAGATTTACATTAGCTCAGGAACTGGCTCTTTCAGCAATACCTGCCAATGGCAGATTTTTGGGTGGCCATTAGCAGGAGCCACCACAACCTACAAAAGCAGCCCCATTTGTTCCCCACTCACCTTTGCAGTGGAACTAGAAAGCCCATGAAGGACTTTAATCCTTAAAAATTCACAGAAAGGAGACTATCTGAAAATCCAGGCTACATATTACCATAAGGTAGACTTTGTACCCACAAAAGAATTCTCCTTGAGACTGTGTGTGGATCTGTGCAGGAGGCTCAAGAGGACAAGATGCTCCAGCTCACACAAGCCTGTGCTACAAGAAGACTGCATCTGGGAAATACAATTTCCTTCCTATCTTCTACACTGAGTTTTGCAAAGACTTCAGTGGAGCATGCATTTGTTTCTCCTTGGTGCTGGACTAGCTCAGATACAGGAGCAAAACACAAGCACAGAGTTGGAGGCTACCTTCAAAGAGAGAGAATGGCGTGTCTGGAGTCCGGCACCCATGTTGACCATAGCTTAAACACCACTCTGCAAACTGAGAAAAGAAGAATTAAAAATGTTCAAATTTTGTTAAAGAGAGATTGTAAAAAAAATACTACCCTCACATTATTTCTCACAGACTAAGGTTTCTGCAGGACATGCCTTCTGTACAGACTGTCAGAGAAGTGACTGCACTGCTGAAGAACTGCTCTGGTTAGATCCAGCTGCCAGACTAGAAAGTAGGTTTCAAAGGCAAAGATGATGACATAAAGGGAAGAAATAAAAAATCCCCTCTCCCTTCCTTACACAGGCTCTCACCTTGCAGGCCCTGTACAGGTATTTCATGTTCTGAGTGAGGTTGTACAGTGCTAGGAAGCCATAAGCATTGCCAGCTGTCCCGTGGCACAACCCGTAGCCTTTCTTCAGTAACCCATGGTGCCAGATGACTTCTGCACACTGCAGGGCATCATTCAGGTATTGCTGTTCCCCAAAGACCTGCAGAGACAAGAAACATTCCCTCTTGCTGAGGCAATTTCTCCCACACAAAGAGCGTCCCTGCATGAGTGGGGAGGCTTGGGTTAATTAGTTTCTCTTCTCTTGAAGTTTTAATGCTGTGACTTTGCTGTCTGCTTTGAAGGAGGATGGTTTTTTTTTATATGAGGAATAGGGCTGTATGACCATTACTTCACACACAACTAGTTGTCACCATCACCGGCAGCACGATACTAATATCCCACACAGCTGACAGGTATTTTCAGAAAAAAATTTCTAGAAGACTAATTTCCATTTCAGTTAGTGGTCCCAGTGGAGTGATTGCATTGTAACAAGCCATCCGACTCTCAAGCAGGGAGGGCCTCCACAGAGTCTTCCTTATGACGAAGTCCCACATTTAGGGGCCCCCAAAGGATCTCTGCAATATTTCTGGTACCTTGTAGGCCTGGACAAGCATGTAGATAACACCTGGTGCCCCATGGCACCAGTGGACGAGTAGGTCTCTGTTGTCATCGATGCATGGAGGGTAATTGCCAGATGGAAACTTGAGCTGGCAGACATAGTCCACGCTGGGTTTGACCATGTTGTGCAGTTTTACTTGGCTCACTCCAAGGCCAGGCTGAGAGAAAAAAAAGCATTAAACCAGGGAGAATTACCATTCTGCCTTTCCCTAAGAGGCCAAAGATCTGCCTGAAAGACAGAAACAAAGCCAGCTATGGCCATGTTCCCTCTTGCTCCTCATAAATGAATTAATTTCTTTGGTCCAGGCTTTCACACATCACAAATACCCACTTGGCCCCAGGCTGTTCTGCCCTTTGGCAGGGGCCTATTTCCAGTCATACTCTTGCAGCCTCAGAAACAAAAGCTGCCCTTAATGTGTTACTTGGCTCTCTAAGGAAGAGGGCTTGCTGCTTCTTTTCGTGAAGAAGAGTAGGAATATTTTCAGGTACCCAGACTTAGAGTGAAGAGATAAATTGTCTAAAATCAATATTAAGGAAGAATAGCAGGAATGATTCCTAGCATCTAGAACATCTAAGCTCTGAGCTACTGTGCCAGCCTGGCTGGCAAGCTGTGATGCTGCATTTTCACAGATGTTTCTGGGTAATTCCAAGGGCATGACTTCACCACTGACCTCAGAAGCAAGGGAGTGGCTTCAGTGTCCTCTTCCAATGACACTGCCCAACATGAAATCTGTACTGTTCTAATTTCCCATGGCAGACTGCAATGAGCACTCCCATCTAAGAGTAACACTGTTCCCAAGTTGGTAACTTGAAAATTAAAAATCAATACTTGTGCTGTAAAACCATTAGAGACAAAAGTCGAATGTTCTTTCCATATTTCTCTTGTTTGCTTCCCCCAAAGTTTTTTGTGCATCATGCTTGACTGATCCAGGGTCATTGTGCTTCATATGGCAGAGAAGCATGAAGCCCATGCACTGTTGTATAGGAGACTTACACTTAAAATTATTTAAAATATCACCCTGGGAACAAGCTCAGGAACTTCATGTAAATTTGGGCTCACAGCACACTGCTGTCTCCCTTGCTTCAAATTAGCTGTTCTGTACTCCTGGGCAATAATCACCTTGCATCCTCCTCTTGCCAAATCTCCTTCTCCTTAAAACCCACCAACCACGTCTTCCTCTCTGAGTCATGTAAGAGGGTTATATTCACAGGAACTGCACTTATCCTGTATATGGGCTTGAGCTTTGAAGGTCCTAAAGGAACACTGAAGCACTTGAAACTTGGTGACTTTTTGTCCACCTGCTGTGAGATTTGGGTCTAATAAAAGATACCATCTGTTTCTATGAACACTGCTATGATAAAATAATCTCTGTTGCCCAGCAGGTGCCCTTAATGCTTTGAAAATGCAACATTATTTATTGCTGTTATTTTTCAAAGAGCTTAAGCACTGTAAATTTATATATAAAGTGACCCACATTGGGGAATTATGACCCTCATTTCAGAGCTGGGGCAGGGAATATTCCCAGAGCTCCAGTGAGTTGTGCGAAATTGTGAGAAAGACAGCATCAAAGCAAAGGGGCACTGCAGCTCCCAACCTCTTGTCTTGCCCTGCCTACTTCAGGCATTACTGAGCTTAGCTGCTTTATCCAAGTCCCACTTTTTTCACACTTAGATATAGGCCCTCATTTGGAAAAAAAGACATTCCCCACTTTCCTATTATGAACACAAACTCTTTCATCATGCTTTTCTTATAGCATTTCTCACTCTGTAATTATTTGATATTGCTCCAAGTAACCACCTCAAAAAATGCAGGAAGCCCACAGATATCAATGAATGGCAATACATTTTAGGCAACTAACACAAGAGGGGGAAGCTCAGACCCAGGTGATCTACAGGGCTTCATTATGTGTAACTGCTGGTATAATGCAGGTCACATTCCGCTACAAATCTCCATGGAGGTAGAAAACTTAACCTCATGGACTTGGAGAAAACCTTCAGAAGTGAGCATACGTGATCAAACACAGGACTAAGTTCATCAGACAAGAGATCTTGCCGAGCTTGACATCACCAAGAGCCAATTCAAATCACAGAAACAGAATAGAATAGAATAGAATAGAATAGAATAGAATAGAATAGAATAGAATAGAATAGAATAGAATAGAATAGAATAGAATAGAATAGAATAGAATACTCCCCCTTATTCCAAGAAACGTGTTCACAGCTGCATAAAGGCCCTTCCCCTCTTTACCTGCATGAGATAGTAGTAAATCCCAGCCAAACCATGGGCTGCACCAACATAGTACTCCTGGTACCACTCGTACATCAGTGGGCTCTTTGCTGTGAAGTTCCTCTTTTTAGCCAAGTTCTCCCCTGAGGCTACAACTGCTTCACAGACCTGTGGATAGGAACAGATGCAGGTGAGGGAAATGCTGCTCTCTTGGACACAGCATAGTGAGTATCCTGACACAGAGCAAGACCTGTTTTCTGCCCAAGCAGAGAGAAGAGTGTGGGTGAGGGAGTGATATGTATGTTAATGGATATGGATTTATATGGATGGCAGGAGGGCATGTGGTGCTAAGTCCCATTGGAAGAAGAGCAGCATGTGATTTCTCCCTCATTGCCAGATTTCTCTACATCTAGTATTGATTTTCACCTGCTCAAAGTTAAGATTCATGGGAAGAGACAATTAACAAGTCAGCAGAAGCCACAGTACCTGCTGAATGTGACTTAGAGGGATCTTCTCCTCTCCGAAGTGCTTGTTCACAAATACCAGTGCATAGAGATAGCCCATGCGCCCGTACAGCAGTTCATCTGGCACTCGTGGGTCAAACTTGTGTAGGTGGAGCAAACTACAAAGAAAAATTCACATCAGGGAGATTAGAGGACACTCAGCCATGTAAGCAAGCAGTGAGGCTGGAGCCCAAAACCATGATTTGTTCGTTCATGCTACCTGCACCCCAGGAGATGTCAGGCCAGCCTCTGGGTCTCAGCATTCCCGGTATGCAGATTCCCCTCTGCTTTTCATTTTGGTTATCACTTAAGCCTGCTCAGCTCTTTACAATGCAGTTGCTCTATGTGCTTGGTTTTGAGCACCAGCTCTGGGAAAGCTACTTGTGGGGAAACCTGGGCTATAGTAAATGGTCAGCATAAAGTTGCTGATTGCTCAGGAAAGGCTGCCCACCTTTCCTTGTGATGCTGTTGGCATGGCAGACCCTCTGCCAAAAATAACTATTTTCAAATTAAACCTGTATCTGTTTACTTTGGCTGCTCGAGGAATGCTGGAAGGTCAAATTAGTGCTGATGGTATGTGGAAATATCTCAGAAGTCCTGATAGAAAAGCCCCTTTCTCTCCATGTCTGCAAGTGGCCTGGGTGTACGCTGTCAGTGGGAAAAGAGGTGGCCCCATGACCTAAAAGTCCAGGTAAAAATTGGGGAGATGCAGCTAGAAACGTTGTTTAATATTAAGCCTCTGTGGCATATGTGAGAAATCTTCTCTAGAGAGAGCTAACCGGTAGTGAGGGCAGCATGAGTGCTGTGGGCTCTGTGGTGCAACCCCACCACGCTGAGAACAGCTTGGCTGGCACCAGGTTTTAGCAAATGGAGAGCGAGGAGTCTGCTATAGTCAGAAATTTTCTTTGCCCTTTTTCTAATATCTAATAACACTTTATCTATTGTTGCAAAGTTGGTGATATTCCTTTAGCACAAGCAGACACTGACAGCTCTTCACACTGGTGCTTTGTAGCCCAGTTCACTCTTGACACTTCTGTTTTGCCTCTCGTTACAAGCAGGGATGTGACTTTTGGCTTTATTTTTCTGTTCACACCAAGACAGCAATCTGAAAAATGCCATCACTTTTAAAATACCAGCGTAAGTGGCTTCACAGCTGTTCTCTCAGCTGCTTCCTGCTGTGGCAGCAACAGGGAGAAGGTGAAGAAACCAAAGAGAAGAGCTGTATGTGCACAGGGCTTTCCTGTCAGAACAGTGCGAGGAGCAGAAAAGGTGCTTTGGCAGCCTTTGCTCCTGGGCCGAACAATGTGTTGCAAAGGAAAGAAGCAACCAAATGTCCAGAGTACCCTCAGAGCAGAGAGAGGATGTTGGGCTGTGACTTCTCATGGCAGGAAACTTTCCCTGTGGCACTGGACTCAAAATGAGCAAGGATATTGAAGGAGAAAGGAAAGAGCAGCACCTCAGTGTGGATTGGCTTTGTCTCCTCATGTACTGCTTGAGATGTGCATTGTTCCATGGGGAGGATTTCTTGCAGATTAAGCCCAAGAGACAGACTTTACATCCAAGACTACAAGTCCCTCTCTAAGCAGGGATCCCTCTCTCAGCTGCGTGGGTTGAAATGAAAGTCCTGCTACCTCCTCATATCCCCTGGCCCCAAGTACAAAGAAAACAGATGAAGAGGACAGTTTCCAAGGAGGAAAATGGTGTTTCGACACATGGATTCTGCCCAGCAGTGGGCTGGTCAGGAGAGATACTAGCTGGTGATGTTCAGCTCTGGGATGTCAGGGCAACGTCAGATACAACAGAAGGAATGGATGGGTGGATAAACAGTAATGTGCACAGTGGGGATTTTCTGCGGTCTGGATGTGAAATCTTCTTTTTGTGGGGAAATCAGGAGCAGCTGGAGCTACTATTCTTGCTCATTATGCATTACAGCTTCTACCTCTAGCTGCTTTCCCAGTCAGGATAATCAGGGGAGGAAGCCTGCCCGCAGTTCTTGTTGGGTTTTTAAATGTGGGGCAGGGCTGCATGGCATGTGTGCAGCAAGAATGCCTGGGGTGCTTGCTTCTGGACTAACTGCATGCAGAAGGCATTTCTCACATGCAAGGGGGTAAATGAGGTCCCTGAAAGGAAGAGCCACTCCTGCTCACTTAGCCTATTACCTCAACTGTCAAAAATCAGTAGTTTCTGGAAAGAAGGAGAGCAAAGCAGCCATACAGCAAAATGGGATTTTTGTATACCACTGGCTCTAAAGGAAATCTTTGACCTTCTGAATTGGTAGGAGATGGTGGGCAAAACAGGACTCCTGAAACACGGCTCAGATTTTCACAAGCACTTGCAAAATGGGCTGCCCTGAAATGTTAAATCTCTCCAGAGGATAAAAGCACACTTTTTGGTCCTAAACTCATTTAGGCCAAGAGCAAGGAGCTACAAAAAAGCAAGATTCTGTCCCTTCCACTGCAGGTAAAATCTAGCTGATGGATTCTCTCCTCAAGCGCTGTAAAGATGAGGTGCTTTAAAAGACTGAGAATAAAATGGAGAGAGGCCCTCCTTCTCCACAGCTGTAACAGAAATGCACTTTCTTTGCACTTACACTGCATAACTTAGCAACTGCTCCGTAACTAAATAGCTTCCTCAAAATCCACTTAAGAGTTTTGATTAAGGGAGCTATTTCTCAAAGAAATACTCACTTTTTAGAGGTAACACGGTCAGGCTAACTGCTCTGGGAATTGGTTGCAGAGTAAGGACAGTACTTTGAGAGTAGCAAACTGTTACTTTGAGAATTCTACATTTTTATTTTCTCCTCTCAGACGTATGAAGAAACCAATTTTCAAGGCTCTGCCTTTATTACACCATTAGATGGCAGTGCAGAATTAATCACGAATTTCCGTTCTGCCACAAAACAGGAGGTATATGGGAAGATAAGAGCTACAGCAAAATCCCATGAATTATGGATTTTCCACAACTCGGGGTTTATACATTCACCACAACCGGCCAGCAGTTTGATAGATTAGTTCCTTTTTTGTTAGCAAATATATTAATCATAGTGAGATTCACCAATTTGACACAATGTTAAGCAAAACCTAAAACAGATTATTTCAAGAATGAAAAAGAAGAGTTCCATCCTCAGACTGATGGCACCTACATAAACCAGAAGCTTTTCTTAGTTAAGGGAGTGGGAACCTGTTGTCCAAACTGAACAGGCACCACTGATTCCCACCCATGGCTTTTTTAATTGATACTATGAATCACTCCTGGCTGTTTAATGGCACTTGGTGTTGCTACAGAGTCAGGAGTTTTGTGGGAAGTCTTTACAGGGCTGCTTCTCACTTCCAAGCTGATCTCCCTTAAGCAAACAAAGCTTGCAACTGCATCTCCTTCACTTTTTTCCTTCCTCTACCACATGCTGATCTGACTGTAAGACTGCTTGTTTGTCCTCTTCTTAAGTACCACAAAAAAAAAAACATTTGAAAACAGTTGAGGAAATGCAGGAAATAGAAATAAATGAATCATAACCAGCTGCATTCAGCAATTGAAAGGGCCACTGTTAATCTCGGGTTTAAATCAAAGTCAAGTAAGAAATAGCAAGTGGAAGCGAGTGACAAAATTAACGTAATAATCCTGCCACATTTCTCTTTTTCATCAAAATGGCTGAAAAGCTAAATTGAAAGCTTCTGAAAAAATAGTGGACCTCACCTTCTGGTGGTTTTTTTTTTGGTTGTTGTTTTGGTTTTTTTTTTTTATTATTGTTGTTTGTTTGTTTTTTATTTTTGCATTTTTTTCCTCCCTATGCTTATTAGAATTATTTTTAAGATGGCAATACCAGCTGAACATCCTTGGTCCCCGGCAAGTGTGTTTGTCCTTAGAGAGCTCTTCCCCCACGGCAGAAAAAGTTTGCACTGCCTTGCTAAGTTAGTGGATCATCTCTCACATAAGACTGCAGGAAAATGCATTCAGGCTTGGCAGGCAGTGCCTGGTACAAGCCCAGGCCAGCTCCACAAGCAGGAAGACCATTAGGTCCAAGACATAACAAAGTGCTTTACCGAGCGATGCAGTCTTCTGACTGCTTCTGGTTCTGCAGTTTGTGGTAGACGACAGCAGCCACTGCCAGGGGCCCAGCATCTCCACACAAGAAAGTAATGGATCGTCTTGTCAGACAGCTCAGGCTCTTCTTCACATACTCATGGGCCACCTGAAGGTAGGCTGGGTCTCCATACACATCATACAGGTGCAAATACAGCAAAGCAATGCCTGCAAAAGGAACATAAACGTTGCTCCCACCAGAAAAGTTTACCCTTCCCACTATACACCCTGGCTGTTTTAACTGTCCCTCAGTCTTTTCTAGGGCATAAGCCTTCTAGACAGGCTCCTCTGGCACATCCAGGGGCATAACCCATAGCTGAAGCATCCACAGCTGCTTTTCCTCCTTTGTGACCTCCTTGTACCTGATGTTTCTCATGAGTGAACTGAAGGTCAAGACAAACAGCACTGTCTGACCCAGCAGGTCCTGGAGGACAGCAGAGCTTCTGTCCTCTTCTGTCCTTCTGAGATGCAGGTTATGTACAATTTTACTACCAAGCAGTAAAAGACGAGACTTAGACAAACCCATCTAAATCTATCAACTGCATCCAGAACTGTTGCTAAACAGCAGAGGAAAAACATACTTTGAGCAAAATGGTACTTGTGGCAGAGCAGTGCTCAGTTTTCACCCTATCTCAATTATTTTTTCCCATGCCAAGAGGTAAAGGGCTGGGTCAGTTAGCCTGGATTTTAAAAAAAGTCAAGCATCATCACCACTGAGAAGCAGCACCCTTAAGACATCCTACTTGGCTCCTCTTTTTTTTGGTATTCTCTCCCACTGGGAAGCAGTGAAGTTGTTACAGCTCCTGCTGCTAAGCAGGTCCCAAAACCTACACCAGGGACTGGTGCACCCTAGAAAAGAAAGTGACTGCCCAACTCTCTTCTGCAGCACATCATTTATAAGATCAGCCCTTATCTGAAACATACACAGCTACCTGGAATGCTGGAAAAGGCTGCATGGTCCCCCCTGGAGGTTTTCAATGGACTGGCCAGCTACAGAAACAATTCCCCTAGCTAAGAAGTCACATCAATCACTGTCCTTTGCCTCTGTCTGCTCTGTATACATCCAGCTCTTGATGATTTTAGTAGGTAATTGAGGAGTCCTAAGTAAGCCTGCGTCTGAAAGGTCTGCCACATTTAAACTATCCATGACATCCTCAAACATGCACTGAAGAAAGGTACTGGCCTACATCACTTTGAGAAAAGTTTATTTCTCCCCTTACTTCTAAGACAACTCAAGTCCTGTGTTTAAGCCCAAATTAATCTCTACAGATTTTGATGTGGTGAGGCGGGTGCAAGCATGCTGCAAAATTACTTTCCCTGGTACTGAGGAAAATTTTAAATTTAGATCATTCTCTCATTTTGCATGGGTAATCTCCAAACCTTCATGCTGCAGACAATTCAATTCCACATGTATAATAGGGGCAAATTTCCATTTCCTGATGAAACTAATAATCTTGTCCTCTCCTTAAGCAACTCTGTATTTCCAGAGAGAGTTCAGATGTATGGTGCCATCACTCAAGTCTATAAGAATGTGGATATTCTCCTTCTTTAAAGGAGAACCTTCCTCTTCCACCTAGCAAATCTCAAATGACTACCCTTGATTTATTTAGCACCTAGCACAGTTTCTAGACTTTCATACGTCTGATAACTGTCTGAGCACAACTTGTACTCTTAACTTGTACAACTTCTTGCTTTCTAAGTAGCTTCTATTCCCACTGCCCTTGTTCCACCCTAATTATGTACATAACTACCATGCTAAGACCATTGTTAGGATTGAATTCTTTGAAAGTTAATGCCTCAGCATTGTTTTCCTCTGACTTCTTTGCCTCTCCTCTTTTAAAACATTTCTTGCTCCCTTTCCTTCCATGCCCTTTCCCATCTTTGGAAAAGACAACCATACTAAAGGATGAAAGGGATGAGTTACTTCCCCAAATCATTAATTTTCCTTTTTTCTTTAAAAACCAAAGAGTTTGCAAACTAAATGTAAGGCATATTTTCTCAGCTCATTCTTGTTGGAATTCAAACTCCCCAGCTAATCAGAAGGGCACAATGCAGTGCTGCCTTCAGCCTGCCATTTGCTCTGTTGCTGCCGCTTGCTCTGTTGCTCTGTGAGCCTGAAAGCAGAGAAGGCCAGCAGAGGAGGGCAGGCCCATGCATACAGCAGCAATGTTTACAGATGTATGCAGAGGGATATCAAATACAGTCACCTGCATGGGGAATATCCTATGCTGACCTGTGTGGCAAGATGTAGGCAACGTATTTCAGAGGCAAAGCAATCTAGAGACAAGGGAGTTTCCACTTGATGAACTTGGCTCAGCTAGGCAGTGTTGCTCTGCAGAAGCTATTCCACTCACTCCCCTTCCAATAAAACCTTCCTCACCCCAACTTAGCAGGTAAGGTTTGACATCTGACTGGGTATTTGTTTGGCTTGCTTTTAGTGCTACACAAAGGCAGTATCATCTGTCAGATGGGGCTAAGTAAGCAGTGCCTCTGCTCCATTTCTCTGTGCCCTGGAGGTCTGTCTTCAGTGTACCAGTTGGAAATGTGACCTATTTTTGTGACCTCTGAGCCTCCTGATTGTGGCTGCCTGTGGCCTACTATTGCCAAAAATATTTGGGCTTCATTCTGTTTCTTGGTTACTATTTTAGTTTCTCCAAGATTTTTAAGTTATCTCATCTTGCAGTGTTAAGATGTTCTGCATGGCTACACGATATAGAATGCATCACCTGATGGTGCAGGACTGCAGTGAACACACGTGCTCATGGCAGCATATCCTTTAGTAGGGTTCTGATGACTGAAACTGCCATTTTTAGTGTACAGGAAGCCAGTATACTGGAGTGTTACAAACAAAAAACCAGCCCACCTCAAACCACAGATACATATTATCCCATCACAGAATCCTGTAACAGGGTAGGTCAGAATGGATCTGTAGAGATGATTTCATCCAATCATCTGAAAATAAGGCCAACTTCAATTTTACATCCCATTGCTCCGAGCCTTGTCCAGTTAAATACTGACTGTCTCCAAGAACGGAAATTTCACAAAAACTACCCATCAAGTACTTGGCATGGACATGGTTTATGCAGGTGACACAAAGCACTCTATTCTCCCTCATCAAATGCAGCCTCACTGCCTCTTATTCTGTAGGGATTACCTGAGGATTTCTGGTTTTTTGAACAGAACTCTCTTAAGGAGATGAGAGTTCCCTGGATTCTGAGGTTATAACCAAGATATTGCACTGAAGTGAAAGAAAAGTGTTTTTCCAGCAACATTCCTGAACCAGTACAGTCAGAATTTCCATCCATGCTCAAATGGCTTTTCTTTCATCTGATGTGTCTTTTGAAGAGTCCTTTCAAAAGGCAACTCAACCCTGCTCCTTGTCTCTACTCACCAACAGGCCAGCCAACAGCTGTGGTTGGGGCTGGCCAACTGGACTCACCAGTCTGCTTCACAGGCCCTCAAGCTTTAAAGCCATGACTATGACATTGCTAGAGAAGACAGTACCTGCAGAGGAAGGGAAATCTTCTTTTATACTGTTTCAGGTGGCAGATCACCTTGTAATCTTGGAAGGACACAACAGCCCAGCAGGCTCTGGGCTCAGGAGCTTCCTAGCTTCTGCAGTCAGCAAAGACATGACAGGAATGAAGTGAGTGTCCTTCTACTCCCTTTCCATCATCTACACTCCCAGTCGAGGTAGTCTTTGGAGCAAGGCCTCTTGCACTATGAGAAATCCCAACACACATGTACATGTACTCTTTGGCATCCTCATGCTCATCTATTTGAAAATGGATGAGGCAGTTGTACTTCTGCCAGGATTTGAACTGCTTCCAATTTAGAATTAGCTTACGGCAGTTTGCCTTCCCTCAGTCAACTCTCTGGTACCACTGAAACAGATGAAGACCACAAAGGCTCTTACACCAGTCTATCTAAACTGATTAAAAGACAAAACAGAAAACAACAGACACAACAGCTGAGTCTGGTCTATACCCAGGCACTTAACCAGGTGTTGCCTATGGGACCCTGATCTCCATGGGGAACTGAATGAAACTCTAACAAGCCAATTCAAATGTGTTTCGAGGGCATTCAGCTGTATGCTGGATAATCTTGATCCAAAGTATGTTTTCATTGCCTCTGAGGTGAAAAGGTAAGCCCTTCCTCTGCTCCAACTTCATTTGCCAAGAAGCTGTGGCTTCCCTGGCAGAAATGCAGACTGGGAGAACAAGGCTCTGTCAAGCGCATTGGGAAAAAAATAGGCATCAAATTAAAATGCCAGCATATGCTGTGTATTACTGAGTGTAATATAGTACACTCAAGTATGTTACATTTCATGCAGAGTTTGCACTCAGAAAGCCACATTTCAAATCTCTCTTATTAGCGGCCACAAGAGTACGGCTTGATTTCAGACTGCTGGGCAATGATTTACATGAGAAGATACTCAACAAGCCTTTTCTACATAAGCAATTACAGGAATAAGCTGCTCTTGGCCTAATTAATTTTGTCTCTGGAAACCAGCACTGAATAAATTAATATAGCTAGAATTAGAAAAGAAGGGAGGGTGACAAAGAGACAGTGCAATATCTGCAAACTTCACTTGGCTGGCTGTGACCTGCATGAAACCTGTCCATGGGTTTTTTCTAATCCTATTAGCCAAGGTGAGATGGTTGTGTGCCCGGTGAGGAACAATGCCTGGGAGGAAAAGAAGAATCTGTCTTAAGAATCCTCCTCCCAAATAAAAGTGAACTGAAATCTACCAGAACTCTCAACCACTGTTTCACAGCTGCAGTTGCTTTCCAATGCGAAGCTCCTATAGGCCACCCTACGGAAGGGAACATGGTCTCTGAGGAAAGCTGCTTACCTTCTCCCCCAGACTTTAAGAGTACTCCTAATGTTAGTTAGTTATCCTCCTGCTTTATCTTCTGAATTATTTTGGCCAGAGGCAGACTCTACCATCATGCCAAGTAGCATCCTCACAACTAAAGACCATGGAGTACTTTTCATCTGAGGAGCCTCAGAGCAGGGTCTAACAGACTGGAAGGCTGAACCTGTTTCTCAAGATGAAATCAGCCAGCACTAAACAAGAATGCGTAAATTCACACATAGCAGCAGCAGAGTTCTGCTAGGCAGCAACTGATGAAATCAGTGTCCTCCCACGCTGAAATTTAATACTGGGCACCTTAGCATTTCTTATGAACTGCTCTAGAGCGCTCTCAGTGCCTGTCTACCATACTAAAATTTTTAAGCAGGCATTTCTGCCATTGCTGTCATCAAGCTGCAACGTTAGTTTCGCAACAACACAAAGAATAGGATTCTCCCAAGCAAGCTGTTGGCATCATATAGCACAGCATCCAAGCGCAAGCCAACCACACCCAGATTATAATGTAGAAAGTTGCCATTTAGGATTGTAGCACATTGCCAAAACAAAACGGGCAAAAAATATTGCAGCAAGCATAAAATTAATTGCAACTACCGCAGGGTCCCTCCCTAGAGCCTGGCACAGTGCACAGAAGGCAGGAAAGTTGCAAAGCACACAGCAGTAACCACGGATGAGGCAGCAAAGAAAGGTGTGTCGTCCCTGGCTTCAGTACATAGGAATAGGGACGGGAAGGCAGGGCATGCTCCCAAGGAAGGAAAACCAGGTGGAAAACACAGAATGCAAGAAAGACAAGCTCCTGAAAGCTTTGCACAGAAGAGTTAGCATGAAGAAGGCTGCTATCCTTCATTATACTCAAATTTGCATTTCTGCTCCTTCCAGCAGGTACTGGAGCAGAACTAGCCCTGGCTAAATGGAGGAACACTACCTGGGGAACAGGAATGGAGCAACCTGCCAATCAGACAATGTCATAAGATAAAATTCAGCCCAAACAGAACAAATGGACTTTACCTTAAGCTTGCTACTGCAATGTGCAGGGACTCCTTGCAGGTAACTGATCGACAACACAGACCTGCCTACTTCATGGAACACTGGCTTATTTGTCACCATCCCCACCATGGCCAGATTTGGAGCCAGACCCTTCAATTGTTCCCATGCTTGCTCTCAAGCAGATGTTGGCCTTCTTGGTTGCAGGAGTTTGGCACTATTAACCAAGAAAATATCCAATCCTGCCCTGCAATGCCACAGTCTTCCCTCTGCAGCTTGAAACCTGCTCCAAAAAAAAGCAAGCCCCAAGAAAGATAGCTCCTTAGGGGATTAAAACCTGCAGGAGCAGCACCATTCTTGATACGGCTTGATTGTGATCATTCAAACAGCAAAAAACCACAACGGTCTGTCTTGGCCTGACCTAGCAGTCTGCCCTGGAGGGCTCCTGCTCCAGCTGATCCCATCCCACCCTACCTGCCCAGCCAGTGTACGCGGTGCAGTCCTGAGGGTCAGCAGATTTGAGGCCTCTCTCCATCTGCTGGAGCAGCTCCCTGATTTTGTTGTTCACCCGCTGTGTGAATTCCGGGGTCAGCTGTGGAGAACAGAAACAGTAAAACACCATAACGCGAAGGAAGCACTGATGGGCAGGCGGACTGAGGCCTTGCCAAGGCAGACGTGACCCGAGGGGAGCACAAGCAGGGAGCCGGGGCTAGAGCGCCCTGAGTGAGTGCCTCAGGGCCAGACCAGGCTCCTGCCTGTCCAGCCCAGCCTCGGGAGCGGGCCCTTGCCGGGGAAGGCCGCCGCACTGCCCCGGGGAAGGCGCAGGCCCGCTCCGGCCGCCTTCCCCGACCCCACTTACCCTCCCAGCGGCATCGAAGTAGCCGGTGGCTAAGGACTTGTCGTAGTCGGCGTAGGGGTTGGGAAGCGCCCGCTGCGCCATCATGGTGCCGCCGGCCCCGCCCCGCCCCGCCCCGGAAGGGAGCGGGTGTGGCTGCTCCCGCCCCGCGGTGCCCGGTCTCTGGCCCCACCGCAGGGGGGGGGTGGGGGGGGTTAAGGGGTCGCCTTGGGGCTGCGTGGGGGCTCTCTTCGGTAGTCCCTGCAGGCTTTAGGGAACCCCTGTAAGATTTAGGGGCCCCTTATAGCTGGCCTTGCGAGGTTTAGGGACCCATTGCAGCTGGGTCGGGAGAGGGAAGGGGGGGCTGGGAAGCCCTATGCAGTTTGGGGTCCCCTGGCAACTGCCCCTTTAGGGTTTAGGAGTTCTTGTAGCTGGCCCCATGAGGTTTAAGGACTACTTTTTAGGTGACCCTGGAGAGTTTAGGGAGCCCTGTGGGGTTTAGGGACCCCTTGCAGCTGGCTTAGGGGAATTTAGGGAGCCCTGTATGGTTTGGGGTCTCCTGGCAGCTGTGCAGCTTGGCTCTGGGGGGTTAAGTGCCCATTGCAGCTGGCCTTGTGGAGTTTAGGGAGCTGTGTAGGAATTGGGGGCCATTTGTGGCAGGNNCTGTGTAGGGATTGGGGGCCATTTGTGGCAGGCTCTCTGGGGTTTAAGGGTCCCACATGGCTGGCTCTGTGTGCCTTAGGGAGCCATGTGGGATTTAGGGGTCCTTGCAGCTGGCCCCATGGGGTTTAGGGAACCTGTGTGGCTTAGGGGTCCCCATTTGGCTTGCCCATGGGGTCTAGGAGCCCCATGCAGTTTTGGTTAGGCTGGCCCTATGGGATTCGCAGGCCCTGTGGGTTTGGGGCCGCTTGCAGCTGGCCCTGGGGGTTTTGCTGTCTCTTGGGGGTGGGTACTGGATGGCTGGCCCTGTGGGGCTGGTGGCAGAGGGTCAGTCCAAGGAACACATGCTGAGTCTTGCTCCCCTTTGGCAGCAGTAGTTCCTTGGTGGGCCTGGGCCTGGATGAGGGACAGGGTTTCTTGTTGTCCTCCTCTGAGTTGTTGCATCTCACCTGTGCTGGCTGAGCCACATCTTCATTGTGAACTTAGGGTAGGTCCCTATGATTCATAGGCCTGAGCAGTACTTTTCAGCCCAAATGCCACAAAGCTGTAGTGCTCTGATGTTGGGAGTCCAGCTGCAGCCATCCCGTGGTGGTATTCTCCTGTGGAGCCAGCCATGTGCACTGTACTTTTGGCTACAGGGTAACATTCGTTGAGTTAAGTTGTCCTCGCGTGGTGGATTTCTAAATCCAGGCCTTGTTGCCTGGTGTTAACACTGTGCTCAACTCCCCTTTTCCTCACCCCATAGGCCTGAGATGGGTTGTGACCCACTGCTTGGGGTCTGGCTGGCTGAAGTGCAAAACAGGCACAGCTTTGGGGCTCCCCAGCACTTCTAGCTCTGTAGGCTTGCCTGGGTGTCTCTCTGGAAGTGCAAATGAATGTGACTGAGCTTGAAGGTCTTGGTGGCTTGTTGAGGTCTAAGTGCAGTGATGTGGCCTCTTGTAGGGGCTAAATCCATCTGGGTGGATTTAGGAGAAGCAGCTTCTCTAAGCTGATGACCTTTTGGCAGTGGTTGAGGATGCCCATGGGCATACATTAGGGTGCTGGATTAATCCTTGGGCCAATCATGTAATATAAGGGATTCTGGTTTTCAGTCTGTGTGTCCGTGACAGACAGAAAAGCGGGAATTCCAGTTATGTTTGCTTTCAGTTCATTTTTCACTCAACTGTTCCTTGTTTAGTGAATTTCAGTCATGTTGACATTGCCTTGCATTTAAGGCAGGGAGATGGACTGTACGGCTTTAGTATTCAGAGAGACAGCTCTAGCATCAGCAAAAACAACATGGGATCTTCTGCTTATGGCCAAACTCACAGCCCTGTATTATGGTCTTCTGTTCCATAAGAAGGTCAAAACACTGTTCACCTCTCTCCTTCCCCTAGACACAGTTCAGTATTAACTTCCAGCATAGGGAACTCCATTTTAGCTTTAGGGTCGGTCTTTTCCATTTAATTCTTACTGTATTGTTATTTTTTTTCCAGATCACTTAAAGAGGCTTCTCCTAAATTATCCTGTCTGTTGTTCTTACCCACTCTGCCAAGGAGTTATGTTTCAGTATGTTATTTTCTAAATGCCCATGATCATTCAGGCTTTGATAGACCTATTTCTGCCCAGGATAAATCCAGGGTATCTCACTGGGGCTGTCTCCTGGAGCCCAGGTAAGTGACTCATAATTTGTACTTAGTAACCTGCCCATGCAGAATACAGAATGAAAGACTGAAATGAGCCCGAGAGGGAAGCTGCTTCTATGTTCCCATTAAATCCCAGTCATTTTGGGGATGGGGGGGCTTTTTCATTTACTTTGAAAAGGGTGATGCTAGAATCACCGAAAACAAAAAAGGTAATTAAAGCAAATCTGTTCAGAACACATCTAGAGATTAATTTTCTGTGGAACCAGCTATCAGAGTAGAAAGAGAAAATGGTGAGAAAACAAGCTCCAGTAACCTTCCTGGTAGTCCCATCAAAGTTAGCTATATAAAAATCTGTTTCTGAAGAGACTTACAACTAGTGGTTGAAAAGACATTCAAAAATATTTCTGCCCATGAGAAAAGAACAGTGTGTAACATTTTCTGTTCCATAGTATTCTCTAAAAGACAAATCCTTACTGAATTTTTGCTGTTGGTAGTCCCTACTGGACTGGTAACGTGTCTGGGTCCTCCAGTTACGTGGATAAAACTGATGTTTTATGGTCCTCCCTGAAGAAAACATCAGGATGCTTGGGTGTCTGCTCCCTCCTCCTTCCAGGGAGGATGTGAATCACAAACCTCTGCCAGATGCCTACAGACTACTTGGTGTCCAGCCTGAGGATTTACTGAAACTCCTCCTACCTGAGAGGAGATACCTCCTCCTGGGGTCACTGTCCTTCACTGGCTGTAGCTGTCTATCAGTTCTATAATCTCATCTAGCAAGGACATAGAACTGTTAGAACGAGTCCAGCGGAGGGCCACAAAGATGATTAGAGGGATGGAGCACCTCTCCTATGAGGACAGACTGAGAGAGCTGGGCCTGTTCAGCCTGGAGAAGAGAAGGCTCCAGGGAGACCTTATAGCAGCCTCCCAGTGTCTGAAGGGAGCCTACAGGAGAGCTGGAGAGGGACTCTTTGTCAGGAAGTGTAGTGATAGGACAAGGGGTAATGGTTTTAAACTGGAAGAGGGGAGATTTAGATTGGATATTAGGAAAAAATTCTTTACTGTGAGGGTGGTGAGGCACTGGAAAAGGTTGCCCAGAGAAGTTGTGGATGCCCCATCCCTGGAAGTATTTAAGGCCAGGCTGGATGGGGCTTTGAGCAACCTGGTCTAGTGGGAGGTGTCCCTGCCCGTGTCAGGGGGGTTGGAACTTAATGATCTCTGAGGTCCCTTCCAACTCTAACCTTTCTATGATTCTATGACAGTGTAGATGTGGACTTGCAAGTGGCTTTTTCAAAATGGTGGTTTGGCATCTGCTGGTCTCTGTAGCCTCCTCACAGGTTTGGGTTATCCTCAGACAGTGGCCTCCATGCTTGGACCAGAAAGGCTTGGCATAGTATTCCCATAATAATAAATGTGAGGGTTGCCTGTTATGCCTTTATGACTACATGCTGTATGTAAAGGAGGGCAATGAGCAAGGATAAGGTGTCCTTCATAGCCTTATCAGAAAGAAAAGGGGGTTTGTGGGGCTGTGTGTGGAAATGCTCCTTAGAGCATGGTCATCTTCATTGTGTGTGAGAAGGTCCTGGAAAACTCTACTGGCAAAGCACTTGGGCAGTAGGAGAGGTTTTACCTCCTGACAAATCGCCCCATTAATGTCTTGGTGGTCAGTTAAGAGATGTAATCCAAGTTGTGGCATTATCTCCCCATCTCTGCTTTTTTTTGTTGTTGTTGTTGTTGTTTTGGTTTTTTTTGTTTGTTTGTTGGCTTCTTTGTGTTCAAGCTTCAGAAAGTACAGAATAAAAGTGAGTAGCTAGGGCTGTATTTATTAGCCTCATACATATATTCAGCAGCAGCGTGGCTAAAGTTACTACATATTTAGGACTGATGTCCTAAATGAGTATCTGCTCATCTACATACGTCTACTAGATACATCTAGTATCTACATACTATGAGTATCGGGTGTTGTTTCAGCTGTCATGCTGTGTATAAAACATAATTCTATAAACTTTGCTGTTACTTAATGAGAGCCATTGCTCACTGTATTTGATCCCAGTAAAAACTCAAACCTGTATTAAGAGATTGAAGATCTTAGTGCCATTCTGAAGCTTAGTAGAGTCAGCTTTGGAAGGTAAAGGAAGTGTTATATCTTAGCATTATGGTGGTAAAATTTTTCATTTTAGAAGGATATCCAAAAGAGGGGAAAATATTTTATTGGATTCTTTTTTCCAGTTCTCAGTAAGCATGATTGCAGATGGCATTGATTGTTTTTCTTTTAGCAACTTCTGTGAAGAGATCAAAGTGTGAGCATTGGTCACAGGAGTTGAATTAAGCTAGCTGATTATATTGATAGCATATCTGGGGCACTGCTCACCTATATCCTGCCTGCATTTGTTGTGGTGGCCAGGTGTTAAGCTGAGTATTCACTAAAACCTGATCACGACTCTATAAACACACACAGTTGTGTGGGCTCTGAGCTACCAATTCTCATTTAGATCTCAGAGATGTAGTAGGTGGTTCTCTGAAAACACAAGCCCACTCTTCGTTAGTGTGCAAAAGAAAGCCAGTTGAACTAGGAAGGGAAAAGAGCGCAAATCTAAGAATGCTGTTACATGTGTCTGTGACTCTCCTTCATCTCTAATGTGTTTATTTCTGATCTCATCTCAAACAGGACAGCAGAACTAAGACTGGTACAAATTACAGAACTGATCAGGAAAAAAAAAAGCTCATCGTGTGGAGTTACTTATGTGCAGGGACTAGCAGACTTAGCTAGGCTAAGACTGTTCAGACTGGAAAAGAGACATCTGAAGAGGGCTGTTGTAGATGTCTGTAAAGTCTTGAACAGTGTTCACAGATGTGAACAGGCAGGTGATAACCTGGCTTTCAAAGCCAGCAGACTTCAACTGAAGCGACTGCAGCAGCATTCAAAAGTGAAGGAGATTACTCATACAGTTAAGCTGTGGCAGGTTGTCAAGTGAAAAGACATCACTGTGCTTGTGCATGGGAGGTGCCTGAGCCACCAACTTTGGGAGTTACAAGACTCTGTTAGGGGCCACAACATGTGTTTGCTAGTATGCTACCTGAGCATCAGACATGAAAGGTGGTATTGCAGAATTTCATCTAATTCTATGTGTTTCTCTTTTGCTTTATGACATATTAGCCTGTGTAGAGCAGTTAACAGCCTAACAGTTTAGTAATTTAGTAATGATCTGTCTCCATGTCGGCAGCAGCTGCATTCTACTTAAGCTAGCAGCTACCAACCTAATTGCAGCATAGCTGCCACTTGTGTTGCTGTGGCTTTACCCTGCTTTTTGGGGGCTCAGCCACTAGATGCCCCTGTCCCACAAGCAAGAAGCTGGAGGCGACCTGCACACAGAAAGCAGCTATGCACTGCCCAGTGTGGGGTTCGTAGCTGTTTTCTGTTGAGAGAAATGAGCAGAGATCAGTGATTCTGTGCATCAGGCCTGAGCTCGTCAGAGAAATGCATGCAGCAACGCTCTATGACATTTTGCCGTTTTCTCCTCTTTGTGGATCATAAGATATTGACCCCCAATGGGAATTCATCCTTTCTCAGCAAATGAAAGAGAGAGGTTGGAGAGCAGACCTGATTGAGAGTAAGAGATCACTAAGGACTACCTGGGGGCAGGCACAAAGAAAACTGGACAGGAAACTGCTGAGAGGTGGATGAAGCGCTCTGGTTTGGTGATGAGGTTATCTGGAGGACAGTAGGGTTTGTTGAGCCTTGGATACATTTTGATCCCTGGACAAGACTGACATCAAGTCGGATTCCTTTTGCTTTGCTTTTAATGACTAAAAGAGTTCTGCTTGGGGCACTTGCATCCAGGGCATTTGCACCCTTAATGCTTTGTCTTTAAAGTTCAGTGTGAGGATTGGATATGATCACCAGTGAATACATGATGTGGGTATGGCTGATTGCTTACCCTGACTCTGTATTTGACATCTGTCTGCCCCTGCATTCACTTTGCACATCTACAGGATGAGCAGTGCAGAAGTGTCACTGTTTGGGGTGGCTGTGACCAGGGTCTTTGTGACACTGAGCAATAAAATTGTGCTTTACAGGTGATGTAACGACTCTGAGGGGCACTGCAAGGACCTTCTTGTGATAGATATGTTTTACCCTTTCCTTATAATGAGTTCTGCTATTGCTCATACACAAGTGATTTTTTGGGGAAAACCATTGGGTGTCATGTTATTGAAAGGACCTTTGATCTTGAGAGTCTATACCATAAGCAATCGGGACACCCAGGCAGAATTGCAGGGTCTGGTCTGATCTAGTAATGCTTTGGCACCTGTGCCAGTATTGTGATACTTGTTCACTAAATCCACCTTTATGGTGGTTGTGATTTATCTGGGTTTATTCTGATCAGTAAATATGTGCTGTCAGGTCTTGGATTTGACGTTCTGGTAGATTTCAGGTATCTGCTGTTTCTCAGAGAACTGGTCACTCTCTGCAGCTCTCTGAAAATCACTCATCCTGGGTTTCCCATTGAGATCACTCACCTCGATTCCTGTCCCCTGCCCTGGATAAACTCGCTGTTGTCTGCTGTGTTTCTGTGGCTCTTCCCATCAATGGAGAGGGAGGAGGTGGCTGGCTCTAAGGAAGGACTTCTTCAGACTTTCTTGTCTTGTTCAGGGAAACTGCTGGTCCACTTAATGAATGCTGTGGCCAGCATCCAGCATTTTCAGACTTCAGATCAAAATGGGAAGGCAGCAGGTGAGGTATTCCCATTCCTATGCAAGGCAAGTCAGAGCAGGTAGTGCACAGTCAGTCTTCTACTGCTTGGAGATTGGCTATGATAAAATCTGTGGCTCGATTTCAGCCTGAAATGTTTCCTCATAACCAGTATCCTAGAAGTTTTCCTGTAGCTTACAGACCTTCTTACAGCCAGCCTTCCCTCCTGCAGGTAGTGTCAGTGAGTCACACACCTACAAGAGGCAGGTATTCATTAGCATCACCTAATGCAGTCCCTGTGCTAGTAATAGTTGTAATTAACAGTGTCAGTACACAGAAGCCCTGAGACAGCTTCTAAATAAAGTACTTTAAATCTTGCCCCCTATAAATGTGTAATGCCGCCTAATGAACCTATTTTTGTACAGATTTCTGTCTCCTGTTGAAAACTCCAGAGACTAATAAGTTGTGAACTTCTCTTGAACTCTTTTTCTCCTGGCTCAGGTGTTCAGAATAGCTTTGTGAATACTTCCAGTGTCTGGTATGCCCCAGCACAGCTGGCTACTGCTTGGAGTGAAGCTGGGACTGGAGTTACCTTGAACTTAGGGGAGGATGGAGATAGTCAGATTGTTGTTTCTGACACACGTTTAATTGTGTTGGCAGCTTTATGACTGAACAGGGACTGGTGCGTTAAGCAGGTCACCAGGTGACCCTCGTACAGCTCTGTGGAGGCTGGACCTCGCAGTCCCCAGGAAAAGAGCTGTCCCTGACTAAAACACTGCAGAAATGCAGTCATAGGTGTGCAGCTGACCTTAGAGAATGCTGTTTCTCACCTCGGATACGTCCATAACTCTGCATGCTCTTTATTTCCTTTTTCTTCAAAAAAAGCAAGCTGTTGTGCCCAGGCTTTCAGAGGGATGACTCATCCCGGCTGGTACAGGGCCAGCACAGCTGCCTGTCACTCAGCCACAAGCCCTGCTAGCAGAGCCAGGAGATAGTGCCAGGCTTTCTTCTTCAGAGAGTGACATCATTTGATGGGTCGCTGCCTGGAACACAGGAACAGAGTTTGCTCTGTGCTGGAGAGTTTCTTGCTCTCCTTGTGTTTTATATATTTTGCCATGTTTTGTTTTTCAGAAGGGATTTTTAAATCTTAGCTGTTAAGGACTGAAAATATTTTGCCGACTCATAATGTTGCTCAAAGCAAAGGGGCAGTTTCCTTGCTATATTCTCAACCTCATGGCTTCCCACCTTGTCAGAATAATGTTTCATCTCAGTTTGCTTTCTTGTGACTTTTCCTATGATGCAGATCAAAGGAAAATAAATTAATTGCTCAGAGTATAGATGTACATGTTATACTGAAGATGTTCCTCCTCAGGGATACTGTTCTGCAATAACTCATGTCTAGTATTCTCACTTTCTAATTTTCCCTTTCAAGGAGTTTTCAAAACAGTGCAAACAAGAAAAAACACAGAGGGAACCTTCCCAAGGAAGGGAAGGAGGGTGCACATTTCTGCCACTTGTCTGTCAAATGACATTCTGCCAAATGTCTGTCACTCTGCAGATGATCATGTGTTCACTTGGCTAGATTAGTTGATGTTATTTCCAGTTTGAATGACTAAAGATATGTTGATGTGGCCCTTCCCAGCAGGCCTATCCAAGAGGCAAGGTGAAAAACAAGTGTGAAACACTTGGATGGATTATGAACACAGGCAAAGCAGCCACAGGTTTGCTCCAATATGATGGGAGTGTCCCATATGTATTATTTTAGGCACACTGAGGGAAAAAGGTGAGCATAACACCAGAGCATTTCCAGCATGGTGAGTTTGAAAGCTGATGATTGTCAAAACATAAAGGATTTCACATTCCTTACTTTGCTTGGATGATTTTTGGTTATTATTTATTTGCCCTTTGAAGAAAACCAAAAAGGGTTGCATCACAACTTTTCTAGTGGGATGCAAGTACTGCAAGGATGAAATTAATCTCAGGAGTTCCCCTCATGATCAATGGCAAATTTGGAGACAGTATATATTAGCTGACTGTCATCCTGACAGTCCCTGCTGTTAGGGACATCTACTAGAAAGCACTGTGGCTAATATCAACATCTTGCTGTCCCAACATGAGAAACATAGAATCTCAAAACAGAGATTTACCACATCTTTAGCTGCATCTCATGGAACCCATTTCCCTGGGAAAAAGGCAGAATTGGCAATAGAAGGCAGTCTGAATTGCTCTAGCTGCAGCTATATTCATAGCTGTTACTGGGCTGGTACTTAAACGCAGGTCTCCGTATTTCTTCCAAAATTTTTTGGATTTTATTTTTTCCTGTGGGTTCCTGCTACTGAAGCAGCAGCCCTTCCTAACCTCTCCCACCCAGTTATTGAATTTTCTTGTGCCCATGAAATTACAGTCCATCTGTTGGTAGGAAGCTGATAATGAGAGGATGGTCATAAAAAGAAAACTAGAATCGTTCGCAGCATACCAGCACTGCAGTTCTACCTGCTGGATTGTGCAGGTAAATATATTAGGGTCAGAGCTCTAATGAAAAGAATATATTTTGCCTGGGTGAGGTGTTGTGGTAAGGGTCAGGAGAGGAGGAGGGCTAGGGCAGAGCCAGACATTTTAATGGGTAAAGGTTTTAAGCTTCATGTGAATTAGCAGAATAAAAAAGTTTGAGTCTTTTCCAAAGTCATGTATTGAGACCAATTTCTTCTGCTGGTGGTGCTAGAAGTCAGACTTATGCTGTCCAAAATGAGCTTCTAAATTCTTCAAAGCACACTCCTGAGTGTGCCACAGTTGCGGGGGGGTTGCTAGGGGCAGAAGGGAAGGAGAAAAAGTTAGGTTGTCTGGAAAGGGTAAACATGATTGCAGGAGAGCATGACTGGCTGACTCAGTGACTGGAACACGGAGACACTCTTGTGGTTGATGTCCCTAACAACATTCCCATCCACCCTGCCTACCAGCTGATACACTCTTTCCACTATCTAAAATTTAAATACTGTGTGCTTAGTTCAAATGGTGCTTTCTGTGACTTCTTGCTGCTCAGAGGCAGACTGTGTGAAGCTCAGGCTTCTGGGTACCCGTGGTCCTTCTGCATTGCTCAGAAGAATTCATCAGTGACTCTTTGCAAAGTTGTCTCTTGATGCGCTTTCTTACCTCTAGGAGTCTGGTTTAGATAAATCTTTTTTTTGGTGGTTTTGGTTTTTTGTGGGTTTTTTTTTTTTTTTTTTTTGTGTTTTTTTTTTTTTTTTTTTCCTTCCATGCTAGAGCACTTCAGATACTAGTATTTCAAATAGTTACCTCCTCTCTTGCTTCAGCTTTCATGTATTGGCTTTGGTGGTCCTGTTCTCTAGACTGAGAGACTCCTGTGCCATAAAGGATGCATCTGATATCTAGACAGATGTCTGAGATGGAGATTATGCTTGTGAGAAGCATGTGTTACAGGGAGTGGATGCATTAACATGGAGTTGTTCAGACAAAGCAGCACTTAAATGTATTTTTGTTCCATGTTTGAACAACCCTGGGCTAGACTTGAACTAGAATTTCACAGACAACTCGTCAGCTTACCCTGGATGATAAGAGCGAGTGATCTTGGAGACCTCATTGTATGTGTTTTTTAAGTGGTCCCAGTTCTAAAGGGTCTGTGTTTTTCAAGCTTCCTCAAGTCAGAAATGCCAAACTGAAGCTCTTGGCAGGGAGGTTGGAAGTAGATAGTCTTTAAGGTCTGTTGCAACCTAAACTGTTCTATGATTCTGTGATTCTTCTTGACTATGTGGCCTATATAAGAAAACTCCACAGCTTTGCTGTGTTAAGTGCATACCTGTTGAGACTTCTGTGATCAGAGACATAAATGAAAACTTTCCAGTTGTACTTAGTTCTTGTGGATTTTTATCAGGTTGCATCCATTGCACTGGATGTGTGGTAGTTTATGCTTGCTTTGGTTATAATTGATTAGCATGGTGGAATCCATAGGAAGTGAAATTAATGAATATTATTTTGAGGGGTTTTTGGCAGTGGATAGAGATTGGAAACCAAGTATTTAAATTACTTTAATCGGTACAGGAAAGGGAATAAGCTACCTTTGTACCGCTCTCCTTTACAATTTTCTTATTTTACTAAAATCTGATAATATTGTAACCACATCTGTTCATGAAGTTAACTATCTGGACACTAAACCTTGTGTTTAGAGCTCTTATTTGAAGTAGGCGTTAAAAAACCCCATATATATTTGATATATTCATGCCCCAGCTTTGACTGTTGTGGTGCTAAGCCAAGCAAATCCACAGATGTGGGTGTTTTAGTTTGTTGGTTGTTTTTTTTTTTCTCATAGAACTGTAACATGTTGGCACTGTCCTGACTGTGGCTGTGCAAGATACTCAATACCAACCAGTTTGGAGGACTGTTGAAGGATGATTTGTCAGATGGGCCTTTTTGGTGTCTCCGGGTCTATGGTTAGTTACTGTGCTCTCATGGGGGTGAGGTCTGTATGCTCAGAGGAAGAAGGAAAAGCATCTTGTGTTCTCTTGGCCTTATCAAAGTGAATAGGGGCTCCCTAGTTTTCTGCTTTGTCTTTCCCAAAGCTGAATGAGACAAAATGGTTCAGTATTTGAGATCCATCCCTCTTCAAATGAATAAAGTACCAGGACCATGCTGCCTTTGGATACATAGTGATTTCTTCCCTGGTGGTTAATTTAAACCCCTCTTAACAGAGTGTCAGAGTGAAATTCGTGACAGGAGCATAACAATACAGAATATCCTCAGGGAAAGGGTAACCTAACTGTACCCAAAGCAGTGGTCTTGCTCACACTGCTGGGGCTGTGTGCCCTGTTTTAAGGTGTGCAGTAAAAGCCCCTGCTCAAAAGCATTAGACTCTCTTAAAGCTCAGTGGTTTTTGTGGGGAGGAGCCTATTTCTGGGGATTTTACTATGGCAGATGCTAGTGTAAAGGGCTGTATTTGTTGAAGTACACCAGTATGTATTGCTAGGTATAAAACTTTATCAAGTATCTCTCACATCCCCATAGAGTATGATATAGTCTTATAGTTAACTCATTCATAAATTTTCCTCACTGTTATAAAAATACTAGTTGAATAGACAGTCTTGGAGTTCTGGGGTTGATGTCCTGAACTGCATTAATTACTTCTTCAAACTTCTTTGCTCTCCTGCCCTTAAAGTGTTTTTCAGACAGTCAAAATCTTCTCCCTTCTCCCCCTTCCCAGTTAAATGACGTTGCAGATTCATATAGAAAGAATTTGCTGAGATATTTAAAGAGATCTCCATCCTCAGGCACATATCTGTCTAATGCATATCTATCTGTAAGTTAAAGTAAATGCTTCAGTGCATAGTCCAGTGTACAACAGCTGAAGCTTTTTATCTTTTTTCCCTCCAGGGTAACCATGGGAAGGAAAACAAATAAAAATAGTAGGAGTGAGGAGAAGAAAAAAGACAAACGTGTTTTGCAAATCCTTCCAATCTGGAGCACCAGGCATGAAGCAACAAGGAAAAATGCTGATTGATCAGGGATGCTGTATGTATGGTGAGAGACCAAGGCCATGTTAAGTAACTCCTACGAAATGTGAACTCCCCCTCCCACCAAAACCAGGGACATCTAGCACTGTGTAGACTGGTGCTAAAGGGTAAGAAACTATGCTGGAGATAAATGTTGAGCATTTCCTTTTTTATATATTTATTTTGTACCAAAGGGAAGATTGACTCACTTTCAGTCTGTTGCAAGTAGGGAAGAAGCTTTCTGTAGAAAACTTTTTGTATCTTCTCATATAGGCTACTTCAATTGGAAGGGACCTACAATGATCATCCAGTCTCACCACCTGACCACTTCAGGGCTGACAAAAGGTGAAGCATATTATTACATGCATTGTCTAAATGCCTTTTAAACAGTGACAGGCTTGGGACATTTACTACCTCCCCAGGAGGCCTGTTCCAGTGTTTGGCCAGTCTCTCAGTAGAGAAATGCTTTCTAATGTCAAATCTGAACCTTCCCTGGTGCAGCTCTGAGCCATTCCCAAACATTCTGTCACTGAATGTGACATCTGATGCAGTAAAAGAAATGTTAGAGCCTGTTATTAGGAGAGTATTTCTGCTCAGGACAAGCTTCATTGAATAAGGCTGGGAGATGATACTTTACGTAAATACTTGAGGTACTAGCCCATATGATAATCTAATCATTGGGACTCCTCGTGTTCCACTGTTTCAGCAGAGCTGCTATTTCCTCAAAATGAGCCTAGCTTTACATGTGACCCAGTAATGTGATGGGAACAATGAGCCTGCTTTACCTGCTTTTTTTTTTGTAGTCCAGGGAACGGGTAGCTGTCCTACAAGTGGGACAGTTACTGTGAATCATATTTCAGAGTACCTAGCTGTGAGGACCTGTTCTAAGAAATATGTATGGCTATAACATGCTTTTGTGATCTTTTCTGATGGATGCTTTCTTTTATTGCTGAATTCCTTACTTCCTTTATGGGTCTCCCTAGTTGTACATCTGAGATCACAGACTGCAGGGTAGTGTGTGATGGGTCTGGTCAAGATCCTCTGGAGATGTTCCCCAAGAAGGTCAAATGATCTGTCCCTGGTCAAGATGTCCATGAAAACAATTTAGTCATAGAAGTTTTGATATTGGTGAAGTTGTATTTGACTTCTCTGTCAAGCTCCCTCAGTCTTCCACTGTCCAGTGAACGTGGTCTGTGCCTGTGTGAAGGCCCATACAGTTTTTATATGCTTGAATTAGCAGCTGAGGGACATTTTATGTGGTAGCCTTTGTTCTAGATAAAAGCCTGTTTATTTATAGTCTAATCAACAGCAAGTCAATTTTGTTTTCCTTTGCTACAACAAACACACTGGGGCACTGGGGCACCTATCAAATATTCACCCATGATAGAACTGCTGCAGAAGGAAGCAAGCATAAGATGAAACTTGAGCAAGTGTAGATAATCTTGCATGGTAGGGTCACATTATTTTTAAACTGCGTAAAGAATGTGTAGCATGTGGGAGACGATGTTTGTGTAGCCCTTTTGATTAGGTTTTATTTTGTAAAGCTAGTTTGGCTGTTGTTATCGCTTGTTCTATTGGAAACAAGCCAATGGAATATATGAGCCTCTGGAATCACAAGAGAAAAGGGATGACTTGTAATCCTGGCCCCCATTTGTAAAAATGTCTTTTTAGGAATTATCAGAGAATGAGAAACTTTGTTGCCTCCAAACATCTTCCAGTTAATAGAGTTCCACTCTGGACTGGTCAGACACTGCGGGCTCCTGTTGGGTATCTTTGACTGACTGGGGCCAGTCTCTCTTGGTTGCATCAACATGAAAATAAGAGTTGTGTCTGAGGTGTGACACTCAGTTGTGGCACTGGGAGCAAACTGCACTTTGTATAGCCATTATTACCACTCGGGCAATGCTCTCTGGTTACACTCAGTTTTAGCTGACTAAGGGTTTTCTGAATTTGGCCTTTTGGAATAATGTCAGTCTCTTCCAGGTATTGCAAGGGTTTTCCGTGTTTCTTCCAAGTCAGCTGATCTAAGAGGAGCTGCTAATCCCAGTGGCAATGGAATTTGACCCGTTCTCAAGACATTTATTCTTTTTTTCTTGCTGAAGATAAGAGCTTTATCTTTGTGAAATTTGGGTGAAGCATGAGCTACGTATCCCAGAAAGCAGATGACTGCACCCTGGATTGCTCAGGCCTTAAAGAAAAGTTTAATCTCCTTTGAAAATGGATTTTCTCTAACTTGGGAATGGAATCATAGAATCATAGAATGGTTAGAGTTGGAAGGGACCTCAAAGATCATTGAGTTCCAACCCCCTGCCATGGGCAGGGACACCTCCCATGAGACCAGGTTGCTCAAAGCCCCATCCAGCCTGGCCTTAAACACCTCCAGGGATGGGGCATAGATACATAACAGTGTTGTTGTTGAGCAGTATATAAACTTTAGCAGTCAAAAGGTTGTCTTGATTACTGCTTATACACAAAATTTAGAAAAGAAGGGAGGTGCCAAGGTAGAGAATTCAGAATTAATAAGAAATTAATCTTGTTTTGTTTTTTTTAAGCTGTCTTTAAAATGTCCTTGGTTTGAGATTTTCAGTTATTTTGTTACAACGTTTTTTTCCTTTTACAAAATAGAAGGTCTTTATTAGCTTTTAAAACTATCATGTAAGATGTTAACTGAAACGGTCACAGGGCCTGTTGATTGATTATTAACACTTTTGTATCCTAAATCCCTTTGGTATTTGCTACTGTCCCTGGATACTTCGGTTGTTTTGAGACCTGTTTCGTTCATTTTATAAAATTGTGCATTGTGTGTGAGGGTCTGTCTCCACAGCTACATATTTACTTTGCAGAAGTAAATGACTAGTACCTGTCACCTAGACTGAACTAATATTTTTGAAGAAAAGTGAACCTGCATCTCAGTTTGATTCTGATGCTTTTTGACATTTCAATTAAAATACCAAAATGAAAGTTGTCTATTTTGTTTTAACTGACATTTGCTTTTTGGTTTGTGTGTTGGAAAAAAAAAAAGGAAAATTTTAATTTAAAAGAAGAAAAATGTGTTTCTTTAACAACAAAAAGAAATTTTGCAGTAGTTCAAATAACTACTTGAACTATTTCAAAAAATCAGATTTTGAGCAAATCTGTTTAAAACATATTTTTATACTTTATTGTATGTTTGGACTTCCAAACAAAAAGTGACATGCAATCAGAATTAGGAAGATGTTTTGAGTTATAGGTATGTCCTGGGTGGAGGGGCCCAGGACTAACTTTCCTTCTAATGCTGGGAAAATTGCACTTTTGGAGGATTTTAGTGTCTGAATTCATGAAAATATTTACTTTATGTCCAGCCAGGCTCTGTGAGATTCAAGGTCTCAGTGTTTTCAAGCCTTTCCAAGTGCAGGGATGAGGAGGAGCAATGCCTGGGCATTTGACCCAAGCTGGCCAACAGGATTATTTCATGCCATGAACGTCACATTCAATATAAATTAGAAAAGTTTGCTGCGTAGTGGGTTCTCCCTTCATGGTGGCCATCCAGACAACTCTTTGCCACACTGCCAGACCTCTGAGGCCTCCCTTTCTTCCTGAACCCCTTGCACTCGCAGTGTCCGACACTTGCTGTCCCCTGCTGGGAGTGCACAGCTGCCTGCTGATAGAGTTGACTGAGTATAATTCTTGTAAATCTCATATCAGTGTTGGGATTAACACTGGTTCTTTAGTATTATTGTTAGTTATTTAATCTTATTCTGTTAAATCTATTTACATTTCAACCTTTCTGTTTCTTTGCGTCCCTCCATTCCCCTTTCCTGGGTGGGGAGGGGTCATCGGGTGACAGAATAATTGTCTACATGACAATAAATTGTTATGGGCTTTCTCAAACCATAACAAGGTACTATGTTTTCCATCTGAAAGTATGAATGTATCCATATTTTCTTCAGACTGGGCTTTTGTCAACCAAAGATCCGTGAGGTGAACATGCTGAATTTTGCACCGTATCTCAAGCCCTCACTAACCACAGATAAGCACATCTTATTCAAAAAACTCTTGCACATTCTGTTTTCCATTAATTTATGTTTGCTTAGGGCTCAGATCTGACATGCATGTTTTCTGTGAGCAAGGATTCACAGAAAAGAAAAAACAAAAACCTGCAATGATTTGTTCATTCTTACTTTTTGTTGTGTTCTTGGAAGTGTGTGGTGACGGGGGTTGGATCTGAAGGGAGAGGAACTTCTTTCCTTTGAAGTGCACTCAAGGGAAAGCAGCCTTTAGGACACACGGAGTGTGGTGAGCAGGAGAGACATCAGGGAGCAGGGTGAATGGTGCTCATACAGAGAAGTTGTGGAAGGAAGCAGAGAACAAGAAACAAGTCTCAGAGGTAGAAGAGACTGGGCGCTGGAGAGAACTGGGCAATTTGCATCTTGGGAAGGCACTGAGCAGGATGAAAAACGCTACAAGTATGAGGACACTTAAAAGGACACAGCGGACAGCCGAGAGCAGTCCATTTTTAGTTCCTGTTCTTCTTGCCTTGTCACTTGGAATTGTTTCCTTCTAAAATAATAAATCATCTGAGTTTATATTAAATCATTCTTGTCTTTTATTGGTTTAAAAGTGATTAGAAAGCTCAGAGTAGAAAAATAGTTTAGGATGGAGTCTAGTTTATTAGGGCTATTGTCATATCCATTCTATATTTAATGTAACTGCAATAGGAGGATGAAAGCTCACAGTTTTATCCAAATGGATTCAGGTGTATGATAGAATAATAAGTAAAAGAAAAGTCAGCAGTCAGCAATGTTTGGCTTTTTGGATAACAACCAGTCTCTCCATTTCTGAGGAATCAAGCAGGTGGGTTTTAATAAGGTTTATTTGGCTTGTCACTAAGTTAGGCAAGCAAAAAGAGTGGTTATCAATGTTCATACCACATGAAGGCTCTCTCAAACAAAAAGAGAGCGTACAGGCTCAAATGTCTGCTGTTTACTCAAAATTTGAGACTGAAAGGGAAGAGGGATTGCTATGGCCAGTCTTTGATCATTTTTCCATCATATATGATATATATGGAATCTGTTACATACTTCTGTCAAGGTACCAATTGGCAGGAGCTGGCAGATCCCAGGTGTTGCACAACGGATTAGCCATTCCCCCAAATCAAGCTTTATACTAACCTGCATCATTCTGCCAGGTTTCATGAACTTTCCCAGTTGCATCTCTGTGGATATGCAGTATGGTTCATGTGATATTAACTGCCAACTGCAAGACAGTGCCAGACTTGTATTCCAGTGAGGTGTGCTGTTGAGCTACACATGCAGAGGAGATCTGATGCTTCCACAAAACTTTTATCTCCATGTGTGAGTTCTAGAGAGTCAATCTGTGCAGGCAGAGTGGACGCAGCCAGTATTTCTAGCTGTCCACAAATTCTGAATGAATGCATGAAACCATCAATTTCTGCTAATGTAGAATTTGTCTGGAAAAATATAGGATCTGTCAAGATTTGAATTTGCTATAATTTGAAATGTGACTTTCTTAATGTATTAAATTTTTTTATCACATCTACAAACCTTTTTTGCTTCATATATGAAGGCCGAAGTTCTCGAATAATGAACTGCTGCTGTTTGGCTGGACTTCGGGAAGAAGGAAAGTGTCAGGATGTACAATCATGTGAGTTGCTAAGGGTGAATCAAAATGCATCACCCAGTTCTGAAGACTGCATTTTGACTTATCTCATCAAAATTTAAAATACCCTTTTCCCCAGACCACCTCTACAATAGGACAAACTATGGGGGGAAAAAAAAACCATATTCTGGCTGTAGCTTAAATAACAGAATTCAGGAGACCTGAGGGGTAAGTCTTGCACTTGATTCTTACTCCTTTCAGTTTCTTTACATATACTCAAGATGAGCCTTAGTTTTGAAATTCTTGGCTTGTTGCACTTTGTATCACAATTATCATGTTTTCTAAATATTGTGGGTTTTGCTTGTAATGCTTCATTTGATCTGAGATTGGCTCAAAGCAGCAGATCTGAAAGCATAACTGAGCTTGATTTCTACCCTGCAGCAATACAAGAGGATCAGGTGATAGGGGATGCCTGGATGCTGTTAGTCCATTTGCATGTGAACAGGATAACTTCAGTTCATTCCCCCCCTGCATACTGTAAAAAAAGGTATGATCTGTGAGGTAATAGGGTTTGATAGAGTTATTAGCAATATGCTGCGGACAGAAAATGTTATCTAGCTCAAACTTACCGTTATATCCACTGCAGTGATATCACTTGATAAGCTAACACCTGATTAGAAAATATATGGAAAATCTTCATATTTTTCGAGTGCTTTCAAAACTCTTACTATCAGCTCTGTGGGAAGCAAGTGGAGCTTGCCTTGAAATGGAAGACAAGGTTTCCAAGTAATTTTGAGGGCTTTTCTGCTGGCTGTAGGGATAGAGGAGAGTATTTTTCTTGTTCTCTGTGGTAGCAGAAAATCTCAGTTTTGCTGGCACTTTCAACTATTCTGGTTTTCCACTCAATATTTTTGAAATGTGTTTAGTTGGAGCAAGACAGGGTGGTCAGAAATCAGGCACAACCAGGCAGATGGCAAGAGGGAGATTTCCAAAAGAATCTGAAGGACACCTGTGGAAAAAAAAAAACCTCTGATCTCAGCTTCAGGAAGAAGATTCCAAATAATTAATCTGGGCTGCTTTTTACATTGATTCCAATCCAGAGGAGACTTATGCCACTGGAGCTCCATTGAACTGGGGGCAGTTACTTCAGACTTGCACTGACATGAATCTGGGCTAATGTACCCACCAATTGTCCCTGATCTCTTGTCTTCTGAGTAAGAACAGAACTATCTCATGTTTTTTACGGAGGACTTGAAATATCCTGTGTAGCTTGGTTGCTTATAGCAACACTTTTCAGCTATGGTGAGTGGCTTTGGGAACTTCCATTTTGGACTACCAGTCCTGGGGTACCTAAGCAGGGCCTCCAGTGGTCTGAACACTTCTCTTCTGAAAATCAAGCAGCTTGTTTTAGGCCTCTGAAAATGTAGACACTTAACTTTCTTTTAATATCTTAGCCCTGGGAATTTACAAAGCCACAGACCACTGATTTTGTTGGATTTTTATGGTACAATGAGACTGTGTGATGAAATTCATTTCTGGTGGTTTTCACTTGTAAACAATAAAAGAAAGCTCCTAATTTTAATGAGTATTTTGCTCTCCTTGCATACAATTCCTCTTTGCTTCCTCTCTGTGTACAATTTAGTGTAAATAAATATGAAACAAAATCCAGTCTGCCTTTCTCTAAACTGCTGTGCCAAGTCTAAGACCACATTAAGGAAGTCCAAGTTTTGAGTACTTCTTCGCTTTTCCCCCAGTATTCTTCTCTGAGTGAATCTTCTGCCTTCATGGTTTTACATTCCTGGTTTATCTGATATGTGTCCTTTCCCCAGAGCCCTTGTCCAAAGCTTCTTTCCTGAAGGGACCACATGATTGGAAGCTTTAAGGCAGGTTTTAAGCTCATGCAGGATGGTTGCATCTCCATAAAACCATTGGTCTCTGATCTCCTTTTTCCACTTGTCTGGCTGGTTTCTTTTCCAGTATTGACTCCCTGTTTCTTGGTTATTCTGCCTCTTCTGAAGGTCTTTATGTTAAGCAAAGCACATACTTGAGATCTGTCTACGCCACAGAAGGCTTGTTTATATATTGACAGATTTTTGTAAACTGAGGCTTCTCTCAGGGATACCTGATACATTTTCTGGCCTTAAAGAGTCAATAGTTCATTGCCTCTTTTTAGCATGTTGGCAGTGAGACAAATAGCTTGGATGGTTTTTACTGTTTTAGGCTGAAGGAAGTTCCTCCGTGATGGCAGCTTTGAAAAGGAATGTGTTCTTAAGCTGGAAAGATAACCTTCCTAATCTCAGAAGGTGCAAGGTGGTCTTAATTGCTTTTGATAATAAAAAATGGATGAAAAAAAAGGAAGACAGCAGGGTCAAATCTATAACAGTAGTCTAATGAGGCATCTTTGCTGTGGAGGTGATGAAGGAAAGTACATTTTTGCCTATTATTCCCCCCTAGAGCATTTCATTCTTAATAAAGAACTGCCACATGAGATCTATGTACATACTGCAGATCCTTGACAACCAAAATCTAGTTCATGATGAGTTTATGCAGCTGTTTTTATCTGCTAAATGGCGTGGCCCTTTTTCTGCTCATTTCTGACCCCTGTGTTTGTGTTTTCATGGTTAAAGGAAATGATTAGTTTTTAGGTAGATCATCTGCCTCGTTGTGCAGCCACGTTGAAACCATTGAAACTCAGGTGACAGAAGGGGATAGCTAGGAATTAGCAGTTAGGGTGCTGAAACTGGCAGCGTGAATTGGTTCTGGTTCAAACACTTGTATACGCAGGGCCCTGAGTAACTTCCTGATGTTGGTAGAGAGTAAAAGAGAGTGTAGAATTTGCCCTTCAGTATAGCCGTAACAAAGGGTAGTGCTTGTAACCTTCCAAATACAATGTATGACGTTTGTAGCAGTGTAAAGCTAATATAATGTGAAATGTGACTTTGGAAGAAAGCTGGCTTCTGAATTTCATGTGTGAATGCAAATTTGTATATTAAGATGACCTTTCTAGTACAAGTTATAGGTCTTTGCAGTCCCTTCACTTTATAAGTGTGCCTTTGCTTTCTGGATCACTACAGGCTACAGCCAAACAAATAGAGGACTAGCTAACTAGAGCATTTCCCAGTTATCTGTATTTTTTGTTTGTTTGCAAAAAGTGAAATCCATGTCTCTCAAGCTCCTTCTATGAATCAGAATGATTGTCAGCTGTCTTGTTGTGGGAAAAATGGCTATGTATTTCCTAAACCACACTAAAGTTACCAGGGAACATTGTTGGCTTGCTTCTCCCAGCTCTGCTTCCAAAGCTCGTAATAAATGCAGTGAATTCCTCTACACCCAGTCTATCTTCCACCCTATCTCTGTCTCCTTCAATCATTTAGATTCAGACCTTTGCCATGTGTTTCTCATCCATGTCTCAAGTAAGCTCTCCGTATCATAGGGGACACTCGAACACATTTGCACATCTCTTTTATTATGTGTGTGATGGTTCAAACAGGTGCTATAATGAACTGCACAGGAAATATTTTCATGTGATTCTGGCGTCAATTTAGATTAATCTCAAACCACTGTATAGAAAGAAGTCCTGATCATTACTGTCAGCAATACAAAAAGGTCAGCTAAATCCTTTACAGCAGTATATGTCCAGCTGCAAAAAAAAAAGGTCTGTATATCTCTTTTTCTCTTGCTCTGACCTATTTAAAACTTTGATCACCTGGGTTTCAAAACACGTTCCATCATTTTAGTTCTCGAAGAATAATAATGTGCATGCATCTCCCACAGCTTTTGTCTTCATTAGACATTTTCATGCCTGGCTAATGAGGAACATGATTCTTTTTGAAGGCTATAGTGTAGGGTTATAGGGAATATGTGATAGGTACAAAGGTCTGTAGTCAGTTATGAAATAGCATATAGAACATTTCACTCAATTTCAGCTGTTGTCCATTGAAATTTTACCAAAAGATTTTTTTTTTCTTGCAGGCATTTAGTTTTCCTGGTGATGTGCTTTCCCTTTATTTGGAGAGGAGAAGCACTTTGGGACCTGTGCTACAGCTTCTAGTGGCAGTGTAAAAGAACTATGGCTTCCCATAGAGATTGATCTTCCCACTTCTTTTAGCACAAGTATGCTTGTAGCAGTCACAGGCTGTCCTGCTAGCTAATGTGTGGACCCCAGATGACACGTTGGAGAGCACTCAAAAACGTGCTATGAACAGAGTGTCTTAATTTATCAAGACCACATGCTGTTGGGAGAACCAGTGGTGCTCTTCCTTGTCTCTTACTGAAATGTAAAGAGTTTGTTTCAGAGCGTGAGGGCTGAGGACTGTCTTTGTTGCTGTAGGTGTGATTTCTCTAGTAAGTTTTGCTGTCTTGCAGCAGGCAGAGCTTGTGTGTGGCCTGTGATGCAACCCCTACAACAGTGCTCAGAGACCAAACCCAAAGAAAAGTGTTGCAAGGGTGTCTAAGCAAGCACCGCTCCAAGGAGGGGTGGGAGGAGGTGGGGCTGCACCAGAGACTTTTAGTGACAGAATAAATGCGAAGGTGTAACACAGTGCTGTACAGTCAGTCTAGTGCACCTGCTGTGTCTCAGTTGTCTTCCCCTGTAATCTGCAAGAGTCTGTGCCAAATCTTGAAGAAATACGTACAAGCAGATTTTTGTTTTGTTGTGTTTTCTTTAAACTTTAGTTACCGATCAGCAACTTGCAAGATGACAAGGATTTTGACAGCTTGCAAAGTGGTGAAGACTTTGAAAGGCAGATTGGAGTTTTGCAATGTGTCTGCTGATCGCCGGAGTTTCTCAAGGACTGGTACCAGATTGTTGAGCATCAAGGTAATGGTAACTGAGCTACTGTGGTTTAATAGATGTGTTTGGCATGCTGAGAGATAGCAGACTGCAGATAACAGGGTTTACCTAGACACATAAAGTTGAACTGGAGGAGATTTGTCTGAAACCTAAGCAAGGGGATTACTCGGCTTAAATAGTTTTATTAGCTAAGCAAACACACTTTTTGTGTAGTCTGGAATGGATATTATAGGGTAAATTGCACCAAAAGGTGGAAGTTCAGGGTTTCAGTTAATTACTATGTGGTATTTTCTTTAGAAACACCCCACCCTTCTTTAGGACTGATAGCTAACAGAGCAGATCCAGCTCAGTCCATATGAGCATGAATCAGCTAGATATTTAAAACATCCATCACTTGAAGTATGTGATTAATCCTGTTGGATCCACAAAGGATCCATTTTCAGTATATTGAAAGCCATGATGGCTCTGAGATTAATCAGAGAGGTAGATGATTCTTTGTGAATGCATCAGTGTATCAGGTCTTGATTTACTGGGACTGGAGCCCCTTAGTTCACTTACCCAACTTTCTTCTGCTCTTTAGCTGCTTTCTTCAGCTGTTCTCCAAGAGCTGCATTTGACCAGCTTTGCTAGTGTAACTCAGGCAGAGCACCATGGTGAAATTGGACTTTCTGTGTGAATTCTGTAGCACTTCCACTGTTTTGTCATCCCACGCTTTGCATTGAAAAAGGACTCTTGCTTGTGTATCCTGTTGAATCAACAATGTGAGAGAATTAGCAGCTGGAGGAGTGATGTGTCAGTGCTGGGGAAGAGCTCTGAGATGCTTGGGCTGGTGGTGCCCACTGGATGCCACCACCTTACCCGGCAGGGTGGAGTACAGGGCTGATAGGTGTCATTTCTGTCCACTGAGGACTTAGGTTTCTCTTACCTGTCCCACAGCCAATGATTTTTCAGGACTTCTCTGAGCTCCTGGCAATAGACCCATTACTTTTAAAACAAAAATTAGCTGCAGAGGAAAACTATATGAGAAAAAAGGCATCCCTATTTTCATCCCTTCCTTCAGCATCTGAATTCTGAGTTTAATTTTTTCTCACCTACACTTAAAAACAGAGCCTGTGTGGTGACTAAGTGTTCTTTCTAATGGACCTGTCTTTCCTTCCTGGAGGGTGCACAGCAGGCATGAGCCGTTACTTTGTTTGTTGTCCTAAAGCACAGTACAGTATTCTTCCTCCCAGCAGATTGATCCTGTCTCTGCAATCATATCTGACTTAGGAGGAAGTTACTCCTCCTTGTGATGACAACAGTAATCCTACTTGTGAATTAGAAAGCCATCGTGTTTACCATTTTCTGCAGAGGAGACTCCAAGGAGACCTAATTGCAGCCTTCCAGTACCTGAAGGGGGCCTACAGGAAGGCTGGGGAGAGTCTGTTTACAAAGGCCTGCAGTGATAGGATGAGGGGCAATGGCTTTAAGTTGGAGAAAAGCAGATTTAGATTGGATATTAGAAACAAATTCTTCATCATGAGGGTGGTGGAACACTGGAACAGGTTTCGCAGGGAGGTGGTTGAGGCCCCTTCCCTGGAGATATTCAAGGCGAGGCTTGATGAGGCCCTGGGCAACCTGGTCTAGTTGGGGGTGTCCCTGCGACTGCGGGGAAATCAGACTAGATGATCTTTGGAAGTCCCTTCTGACCTGGATGATTCTATGAAGAGCAATTTGACATGAAGAGCAATTTGCTTGGTTGTTCTTCAGGCTGGTGAAGCTATGTCACTTTGACAATGACCACACCTTAAAATTACACCAGAGGCCTCAGGTGCAGCAGTACCATCTCTCACATTGTCCAGGGCAGGTGCCAACTTCTGTTGTTCCATTTTGAAATATCAGCACTGGGCTAGAAAGTGTCTCTTGGTGTGAGAGAAAAAATTATGTCACAGTTTGAACAACCTCTTCTCTTTGGGCTTTGCGCTTCAAATTGAGATGAGATAGGAGAAAATGGGGACAGTTTTGCTGCCAGTATTGCTTGGGTGAGTGGAATGCATTGAGAGTTTTGCTGTTGGCAAATGTCACAGTGTCTAGAGGACAGGAGCCAGTATTCATACTTGGCTGCTTTGTTTATGACTGGTGTTGGCCTGTAGCATCAGTATGCTGATGCTGTGTATTGTAGAACAGGAGTCCATGCAGGTACACTTAAGTTCTCTAAGGCTTTAGAAACTGTCAAGTCAAGTAAGCAGAACTGAAGAGTTCTGTTGGAATGCCATCCTTACTTGTCTCTATTGCTTCTGATACCTCACTTGCTTCTTGGAGCTGTTTCAGTTATTTCTGCCATGCTTTGTAGAGTACAGCAGTTGAAAGCTTGCAATGCAGAGAAGTAAGTTCAAAGACAGTCTATGGGTGTAAGTCAACTTCAGTAAAAGGCATCTTCTGCTGTTAAAGCTTTGTAGCTCGTGGTTATGATTACTGGCTCAGCTTTTGATGAGATACCATCTTTCTTTACCCATTTCAGGGTAATTCTGGTAGGCACCTGTAGCAGGATCTGATGCATTCTTATATATTGGAGGATTAACATCTGAAGTTTGGCTTTGGCATCTTAAATGACTGATTGATGATTGATGATGTCACTCACTCAAGGACTGCACAGTGACAGAGCGACAAAGTCCTATCTCTTAATGCTGTGGCATCCAATTAAAGTTTCACGCTCATGGAAAGCTGCTGCCCTACTCTGATAGAGCACTAGCTGTTCTAGCATTTACCTAATGGCTGTACTTGTAAAGCTAAAGAATAATTCCTTAAAGCCAACACCACCAATGCTGAAGGCGAGGAGAATGAATACTTGTTAAGAAAGCAATGCCAAGTGAAAGGCTTGGAGCTATTTCAATCTTAGTCCCAGCAATTGCAAATGTAGCCCAAATGGGTCAGAATGAAGTGAACCATCTTGCTGTTTCAAGGTGTAAGACAGGATCTATTGCAGGGCAGTAGTTGTACTGTGGCTGGCTGGCTCACCACAAGGTGTGGTGGTAGCCATCCAGCCCTGGAAGGCTCTTTCTGACACACATTATGTGTATCTTCTGCCTTGGCATCGACACTGAGCAAAGTTATTTTCTTATTAGACTTGATTATTTGAGGTCAATACCTACAAGAGTTTGTGTTGTTGTGCAGAGTGCATGCTTGAACTCTTGGAGAACAGGAAGGCTGGTATCTAGTGTGGTTCAGGAGCCTATAGCTCTTGAGATCTCAGCCAAGATTTTTAACATCACCTTTTTCAGGGACCATGTGACTCTCTTTCAATTCAGAATCTGGAATACAAGTACTTGAGCCTTTCATGACTTGAGGCTTTTGCTTTAAGACGGCATCAGGCTGATACAACTTTTTGCATGGGACATACAGAAGCAGAAACTCTTTCTATTATACATATGCAGCAGTAAAGCAGCAGGCCTGCAGGAAAATTTAAGGTAAATGGTCCTAAAAATCTGACCTATTGCATAGCCTTGTGTCAGAGTGTGGAAGTTAAATGGTAGTTGTGAGACAAGCAACCAAGTAATGACTTATATCTGGGTTTAGTGTTCCAGCCATCATTAAGGGTAATGGATATTTGTACAAAGTTTGAAGAAAGAGCAAAATGTGAAGTAATTAAGGTGTGTGGGCTAATGGCAGTATAGGTAATGATCCTGTTCTCCCATTACTGCAGGTTTAGATGAACGTTTAGATGCCTTTTATTGCTTTTTCTCAGTGGGCTATTTTAGGGAGCATTACAAAATGCAATGAAAACATGTTTCTAACGTATGTATAAGCGAAGCATTAGAGAGCATGAGGGAGAGATGGTAGTTTTAGTAGAGTGCCTAATAATTTTCCCAAGACTGTTTTCTGTCCAGTTAAGTTCAGTATATGTGGGGAAACACTGTTGTAGATGTGCAGTCTGAGATGTGGGGACTCAGGTCCATATTTCCCTATTGCATCCCATCCTTCAGTTCTAAAGGAGAGATGGAGTACCCATGGGTGAAAGAAGGGCACAGAGAGCAGATTGAAGAGCCCTGTGGGCTCTTAGGGTTGTTTAGCATCACTGGTTTCAGAGTAATCAAGCTTCTTTATAATTCAGGAATGGGCATAGAGACTGCAGCAAAAAGCTTCTATCTTTTAATACTCATCTGAGGCCAATGTAGTTAAATAGGGATATAAAGAGTAGTACAAGCAATAAATAGGTGGCTTGTAACAGTATAGCTGGCTCAGTAAGGAGAGGGTTGGGAGAGCTATAAAAACCACCAGGAGCGAGCTAAAAATATGGTTAGAAATGAGAGCAAGAGGAGTAAAATTTTTGAGCACTGGCTTTAGAAACTACTTCAGCTTACTGTAAAAGGGCTCCTCAAGAACATTTTGAGGCAGGTGGAAAGTAACTGAGAACATGAACGCATGGGAAGTAGAAAGGTGGTTGAGAAGGTGAAAGATTAGTCACAAGCTGCTCCACTCCTTTCCCTCTGGAAGTGAAACTGAAGGGAAGGTAACGCTGGGCTTGTTTCTCTAGAGATTGGGGAACTTGGTGATCTGCTGCTGCAGGACAGAAGAGATGCTTATTTCCTTGAGTGTTCACTGACTTCTGCTAGCTCCTTCTCTTCCTTTGACTTTTGTCCTGAACAAATATTTCTGGTATTGTGAACACCCTTAAGAAGAGTTCAAGTTGCAGGAGCTGTGACTTTTCCACCATAGTACCCATGTTGTGTTTCTGGCTTTGCTTTCTTCTCTTTATTTTAGCCAGAGGGAAATGTGCTAAAATAAAATAATGTATATATATATATATATATATATATATATATATACATAATATATATATATATAAAAAATATATATTTTT
>VZRU01017857.1:44098-115722 GCA_013398155.1 Pedionomus torquatus | reverse complement strand
CACACATTAAATAAATATATAGAAATAATATATATTAATATTTATTAATATTAATTAATTTATTAATATTATTATTTAATATATATATTAAATTAATATATATATTAAAAAAAAAGAATTGGCAAAGGAAGTCTTGACCATTAGCAGTATTCAGATAGAATTTCAGCCTGTAATAGCATGGTACTCAGAAGAAGAGACATTTTTCTATTAAAGAGAAAACTCCTCCTTTGTTGCTGGTTATTTGGTCTCGAGAGAGTGGATGTAGCACAGTCCTGGCACCAGCTTTCTCCTGTAAAAGAAATCTAGTAGCTTTTGACTTCTTTTGCACTTTTGGTGTGCTGGCTGTTGTGTAACCAGCCAGATTTGTTTGCCTACAAATGAGACGGAGGCTGTTATACTGCATGGAATCATGGCCTGCCCTAGAAAGGAGATGTTTTATTGTGTTATTGGAGGGAAATAAACTGGCTGTGCTGAAACTGAAACCCAGCTGTGACTGACATGCATAGGTGCCCATCCTGGCTTCAGTATTCAGCAAACTCATAGTCCTTCAGTAGCCCAGTGTTCAGGGTTCAACCTGGCCGTGCCAAGACAAACTGAAGGATTTCTTTGGAGGCAAAAAACTTAACTGCCTTGACTGGTTACACTGTGAGGCAAGTAGAAAAGATGAAAAATTACCTGTTCACTTTCCAGTGCAGGGGTTTATAGCAGACAAACTTTAAAAAACAAATTGTACTGTGGATCTTTTGAGATTTTTGCATATCTTTATCATCCACCCTGTAGATGGGCTGGGCTGCTGCAGCAGAGAACTAATCAGAACTTAATTAATCCAGGTTTTTTACATTCTCTCTTTCTCTCTCTCTCTCTCTCTTTTTTTTTTTTTTTTAACTGCTGCAGTGCTTTAATTCATGTGTGAAGTTCTTAGTGAAGTGGGACCTGAACTAGTTAATTGTTCAAGTTGCTTTGGCAAACAAACTGCACAAAATCTAGCAATGCTGCAGCAACAGCATGACCCTCTCTGTTAGCCATCTCCATCCTCAAAGATACTAAGAGGCCTGCAGCCTCTCTGGAGTACAGGGAGTTTTGATAAAGGTAAACTACTGGTGTGTAGGAAGGAGAAATCAAATTGCAAACAGTGTGTCTTACATTGCAGGAGTGTGTGTAAGAAACATTTTAGTTGAGCCTACAACAGAGATTTATGTGAAACTACATGGAGATGCTTCTGAGAAGAGTGGAGACAAAAGGACCTCATGGAATCTTGGGGGGTTTGGTTTTTTCTTGCTTGTTTTTTTGAAAGTAAAAATCTCGCCCAACTAATCCCTGATTGAACCAACTGGCCTCCTTTATAGCTTGTAAATCACTTTTCACATTAAAAACAAAGCTGAAAAGACAAGGTAGGCTGTCAGCTTAGGGATATGGTAACACCTCCGCTGGAAATGGAAGCAAGAATAATTGCTTCTGGAACACTCAACAAGCAAACCAACCACTTAATTAAGAATAATAAATCAAGTAAGGGAGAGAAACATTTGAACATCAATCCCTTGCTATAGCTGAACTGGCAGGCAGGTTATGGTTGTTCAGAGACACTCTTCTGCATTACTTGAACACTGTGTAGGGGGCTCTAATAGTTACACAGGGACTGCTGTTCAACAGAAATTATTTCTGTGCTGGTCTGGTGTGTAGAAGTTCAGGTGGTCTGTGCTGGGAGGAAGGATATGCGGATTCCTGTCAAATACTACAGAACTATAGAATCATTTAGGTTGGAAAGGACCTTTAAGATCACCAAGATTTAGGTTGAAAAGGATGGTTAACCTAGAACTGCCAAGACTACTTCTAAACCATGGTCCTAAGGGCCACATCTACATGCCTTTTAAATACCTCCAGGGATGGTGACTCAACCACTTCCCTAGGCAGCCTTACTGTAGTGAGGGTGAAGCTCTAAAGCTCACAGTCATTGTTCTGTATTTTGGTCCTCAGGAATTACGTGGATCTTAACTTTTCTGGTAGTTCCACAGCTGTGGACTTTGATCCCTGGAGGTTTCTCCCAGGCTTTGTTTGCAGTTGAGACTGCAATTTAAGTGATTACCACAGCTTGTTCCAACAAGTGGTAGACTTGCTTGAACTGGATTTGGTATTTGGATAGACCTAAATATATGGCCTGCTGGGGGAAAAGATCCATCTCTTGAAACCAGGGCTGAGAGAAAGAGGTTCCTACAGTCAGTCTCTCATGTTGGCAGTGTGGGCTGGATTTTCAGCAGGCTTCGGAAAGGGCTGAAGCATCCAAGCAACCTCTGTGCTTTGTAATGATTTGAGTGTGTTGCGGCTTTCTATAATGAAAGGCTTAGGGACATTAGAGACCTGATCAAACTATAGCTTTTATTTGGACTAGATCTAGGGGATTTAGCCACAAAAACTGTATTTATAACTGGGGTGTTGTCCTGGATGCCCCAGAACACCCCCAAGCTTCAACTTACTGCCCCCTCCCTGGGCCACCTCCTGGGTAGCCCCTGGGCATGGCTCACATGGATTGGAATACCTGTGCCCCTGCTAGATCCTGGGGAGAAGTAATAGTATCCCTGCTGGAACTGGGATGAGGGGTGTGTGTGTGCTCATGGGATTTTGGTGTTGCTGAATATCCTATCTAATAGTGTGGGAAGGTTTGGAAAATGATGTCTAAACCTTTTGAGTATGACTGGATGTTTGACATTAATGAGGAAAAAATGCAAAGCTAAAAGCCTCTCAGATGCACAGAATTCAATTACTTGGCAGTGCAGTTTGATTTTTAGTGTATTTTGCAGCACATTAGTAATTGATCTTTGCAGTATTTGTAATTGCAGAGGAGGTCTGGATGAATGTTTGCCATGATTGTTACAAAACGTTCAATGCTGGAAATGAAATTTCTCCTGTGATTGTTCATCTGATTTATGACTAAGTGAAAGTAGCTCTCCTGCTCCTTTCTACAGCAAATTGATCTTGATTATTCTTTAAAAAAAAATCCCAGTAAGAGGAATTGTTCTGTAAAAAAATCCGATATGAAGTTAAATCATGTTGAGAGCTGGTGCCTCGTGGACAGGCTTGGCACATGTCTTGTGGTACAGATCATTGGGATTTTTGCACTGGTCATTGTTCTGTGACTGCAGCTCTGTGCTCAGGAGGCAGCTGTTCTTACATTCCAGAAGTGGAAGTTTTTCAGGGCCCTAAAGGTTCTTTGTCCAAATTCTTTTAAGCCCAGAAATTTGTTGGCAAGTCTATTTCCAGCTTTGCTTACTCTCTCTCTTCCCCTGCATGTCATCAGTGATCCTACTGCCTGAAGGAATCTTCTGACTCTTTCTGTCATTTCTGTTGTGTATATACTTGTTATCTTTTTGTCAGAAGCTGGAGTTCCCAGGTGGTTTCCCATCCAGTTCCTAGACAGGATAAGAAAGGTTTAGTTTCCAAATGAGGCAAAAGAGATGGCGTTTACTCTGGTATGTGCAAAGACCCAGCTGTGCCACTGAATCTCTTAATGACTTTTGCAAAAGTGAGTCTCTGTGTCCCATTTTTCTCATCTAGTAATATAGTGATAAAGCCTGTAAGGGATCCCGGAGTTAGTGTGGGACTTGGTTCTGCTAAACACTCTCTGAAAGAGGTATGGTTTTATGGGAAGATTTCCTCTTGACTGCTTGTTCCGTATCTACTTTTTCCAGCACAATTTATACCTATCCCTGAGGTAACTGAGACCATGAATGTCTGTTTGATTCACGAGCTCCTTTCTTCTTGTGTCTGACAGTGGAACAGACTGGTATATTGAATTTTGCCCTCTGACACCAGTTCAGCTAAGCATATACTTACTTTTAGTGGCTTAGCTGTACAGCTGCAACAGAAATAAAACACCTATTAAGGTGAGAGCCAGCATACCCAGCAGCCAACCTTGAGCAAACATTGAGGAGAGAGGTGGTTCTTTCCTTGCAGAGTTATGATATTGGTTCATTTGCAAGATACAAGGGGTGGAAGAAATGAACAAAGTGATATGGAAGGAGCCAGGGTGACCTCACAGTAATAGCAGCACGTGCTCTGCTTGCACTGAAGTTTGCCAGCTGCCTTGCCCTCATTAGGAGCACAATGTTTCCTAATTATTAGAAAGAAAAAGAGCATCAGGAGACTAGTAAAAGAGACAGTATCTTGGCAACTGGTAATGGGAAAGGGGCAAAAATATTTACAACCTGAGAGGCAGGTGTCCTAGGAGTTACCTGTATAATCATAATTTTCCTCCTGTGTTTGAGTCTCTTCATGTGGCTTTCTCTAGGCGCAGACAGCGAGCTTGGTGCTGGAAGATGGGACGAAGATGAAGGGCTATTCTTTCGGCTATCCAACATCCACAGCAGGAGAAGTCATATTCAACACTGGTCTTTCTGGGTAAGATAAAAGCAAATGAGTGAGATATAAGCACTAAAGCTTCTGAGGGAGCTTGTTAAAGTGTGAAGGCTGCTTTTTTTCCTAGGTCATGGGATTCTGATCCCAGCATATAGAATTCTGTGTAAGAAAACACCCAAGTCTAGGGGTGCAGCAAGAGATACAGTTACTGAAGAGACTTCTGGTGATCCTCTTATGTCATAATATTTGTGGTGATGAAGCAACTTTGAAGACTGATGTAACTAACCATGATGGTGGGGTATGTGGTGACCTGATCACTTCCCATTGAAATGCAGCCATTGCTGAATCAGAGTAGAGGAGCTTTGTTCTCCCTCCTGTGCCCTGATCAAATATAGAAGTATGAAGCATCTGCAGCATCCTGAGTAATAGAGTTTGGCTTATGAGGGCAAAATCCTTAAATACTGACGTTCCCAAGTTGGTCACCTATATGACCCATCCTTTATGCCATTTATTGGCTCATACCACAGTTAAGGATGCATTTAAAATCTGAGGGTAGGATCAGATTTGTGCCTACGCTAGCCTGACTCTGTCCTGTTGAGTGGTAGAAGCCAGTGGCTGGCTTAGCATGGCAGCCAAATGCTGCTGATGCTTTTGTTGAACTGCTTCAGTAAAGCAATTAGGCTTTTGGCTAGGAGAGGGACATGTCCCTGGGGAGGTGAGACAGCTCTGAGGTTGCCAGTGCTTGAGCTTTTTCTGCAGTCATTTATAGTTGTTGTCCAGCTGCCTCGTATTCCCCAAGTTCTGCTTTCCTTTGGAGAAACCAGTACTCACAGGACAAGTTTTTATATGATCTTATTGTGAGAATGTTAAATTGCTGCAAAGGGGAATCTGTTTACAAAGTTTTGCATTAGGAGGCAATTATTTAAGTGTTTTGACAGCACTAATTACTGGCTGTGTTAATATACCTGCCAACAAGCAACTGTTTAATATAGGTCAGAATGATGGAGGGCACCAGAGTTCTCTTCTCAGTGATAGATTATGGGCAATAAATCTTGTCACATCACAAAAGTCAAGCAGGACCTGATAGCTTAATTTCCTCTCCACATGTTACTGTGGCAGCGGAAGCTGTGTTTGCTCATTTTATAGAGATTTGGAGAGGATGCCTGTGAAAGAGAGATCTCTTCTGCGCTAGGGAGCATATGTATATGGAGGGAACAATGAAGATACAACATAAGGTTGTATCTTCAGATCGCTGTCCAGGAATGTGACCTTGATTGATTGAGAGGAACGTAAGAGGAAATTGTAAATGTTGTAAAAGTGGTCACTGCTTTCTGTGAAATGGATGTTTCTAGATACCGAGTGGGGTTAGCATGAGTTGTGTGCTGGGATGATTCATATCCTGCTCTGCACCTTGTCTCCTCTTTTGGACTTGCACATTCTGATTAGTGTCATAGAACAGGGAGGCAAAACACTTGATGTGCATACAGTTTACAAGTTTGCGATAGCTAAAGTTGACTGAAATGTTGTCACATTACTCTAAAATAAAGGGCGGAGACCACTGTTTTGGGGGTGGAATGTTGAATTTTCATTAGAAAGGCAGGAGAATGAGCTTTTCAGAAACATTTGCAAAAAAAAAAGAAAAAAAAATCCTAGAACTGCTGCCATCTGTTTGGTATAGGAAACAAAAATGAAGAGAAGAGATTTCCAATTAAGAAAGAAGAATTACAACCCATTAAATGTTCCTGTGTTTGAAACCGTTCAGTAAATTCATTTGCTTCCAATAAGTCTGCGTGTGCTTGTCATGATATTCTAGCGAGAGAACTGATTGATGGGAATTTACTGAGGCCTTTGGGCAGGCCTTTGGGCAGGCACAGCAAGAATTGGACTTTGCAGCATCTTTGGAGCTCATGTTCCCATCTGCTTCTCTGTGCTCCACCAGGCATCATGCTTGCTTAAAGGGCATTGTGTCTCAGTGCAGAGCTGTGCCCTTCATACCCTAGCCAAACCCAGTGGCTCTCTGTCCTTGTTTGCTGATTACAAATAACACTCAAAGGTTAATTACATCAGTTTTGTCATTAACAAAGGATCTTTTGGAAGCATAATCAATTGACTCAGAAGGAGAGAGCAATGCCAAATGTGCACATGCCATGCACTTACTGCAGTTCTGTGGTCACACTGCACTTTGTGTGGTTGTTTACCTGAGGTAGGAAGTGTAGATTTGAACAGCAGGAGAGGCTTACCTGAAAATATTTCATGACCATTGTTCATTCGACATGTCATTTCTCAGAGCTGGCTGGTGTGCTGCGTTGTCTGTATCTTCCTGCAAACATTCCAGGTTCTGTGAAGAGTTTCCCAATGTCTGAGAATTAATCTTGTGGCAGTAAGTCTGGTGTTCCATAAAAAATGTCTCTTGTGACTTGCTGATATCTGGTAGATGGCTCGAGTTGCCAATTTAGTATTGTTTAAAAAATGATGGCAATAATAAATTATATTTTCTGTAGGGCGGATTCATCCTGAAGTGTCTTGATGCATTTGGCTAAATATCTGTTTGGATAACTTCATCTGTTGCTAAATTACAGTTGCTTTTGAGTTGAAAGACAGCAATAGTTTAATGGATTGCTGCAACAGCATGCTACAGTATAAGGGAGAAAATGAAGGACTGTGTGTTAATTTAGGTGAAGAACGGGAGCATGGGAATGCAGACAATATTTACCCTGTCCCCTGCTTTGGGGTTGAAAGTGAAACTGGATCTATTAGGTCCAGAGCTGGTACTTAGTGAACTCCTAGGTTTGATCCTTTACTGAAGAAGACTATTCCACCATGCTTTTAGATCTGTCTTTGCTGAGATTCAGGCTTAAACAAAGTTGCAATTCCTGAGACTTCTGCCAGGGCTAAAAATTAAAGGACATACCTTCGGGCCTTGTGAACAGGGTGGACTGCTGGATCCCAAAGCGTTGCCTTCAACTCACCTACTTCAGAGAAATACAAGCCAACTTCCAAGCACTTAGGAGTCTTGTTAGGTGAAATGTGTAGTGTCCTGTGAGTGGGAACCTGGAGATTGCCTAGAAGAGATGCCAGGCCTTTTCTGGGAGCAGCTGCAAAAGTGGTACTGTGACAGGGTTTGTTGACAGAGCAGGTAGGAGCGAAGAAGCCAGCGTAGTAGTGAGGAATTACAAGGATAATTTGTAGCTGCTTCTCTGATCCCCAGTCAAAAAGATAGGTGTAGATTTGTCTACATGATCCCCTACAGAAAGGGGAACGGCCAAGTCTGGGCAAACAGCTCTGTTGTCAGTTGGCTTTTTTCGATTTGAGCTTTCTATTCCCACTGTGAGGAGCAAATTTTTACACTTCACAAAGAGAAGCAATGATAAAGCGCTGCCCACATGTCCTGCCCAGGGAATGACCAAACCCCGGTTGTTATCTATGGGTCATATGTTATGCCATGCACTTACTGCAGCTCTGTGATCTCTCTGTGCTTTGTGTGCTTGTTTACATTATGTTAAATCACAAGGACTCTGAGTTTCTTAATAGCTCCTGTGCTTTTCTTAAACAAAACGTGAGAAGCCAAAGACTTTTCTTGTTCTCAGTGTCAAATGTTTAATCACAGTCAGGGCAGATTCACAGATGTGTCTGCTTTTATACTGGCAATGTTTTCACATGAATACCATTTCTGACTTTTTGTCATGTGGGAATTCAAACCTGCCTTGTTTCCACTGACTCTTTTGGTTTCCTTTCAACTCTGGACCAAGATGTACTCTATTGCTTCTTCATCTAGATACACTGAAGCCTTGACAGATCCCAGCTACAAAGGACAGATTCTTACACTGGCTAATCCCATAGTTGGGAATGGTGGAGTGCCTGACACAGCTGCTTTGGATGAAATGGGCCTCAGGAGGTTTCTAGAGTCTGATGGGATCAAGGTAAATTTGGTCGAAACCACAACAGAGATGCAGACCTGATCCAAAGGGTGACAATAGCAGCCCAAGTGTGTGTGCTTGTGCAGGAGTTTACTGGCACTCTCATAGAAGTTAAAAGGAATCAGTGATACCCAGCCTTTCTTTTTCTTCTTCTGGATACTATCCTTTGGAGGAATGGCGGCAAGAGATAATCCATCTTGCTTTGTATATCAGGCCATACACAGTCTGAAAGCACTGTGTTTCCCATCAGTGATACACATGATACAATTTTTGTGAACTGCTGTCCTGGATGACTTTTTTTTTCTGTGTTCCCTTCTGCCTCATAATTGCCAGTGTTTGCCCAGGACTGGTTGCCACAGACAGCTCAAATGCCAGTGAGAATGAGAAGTTTCTGTGTGCTGACACTTTTCTCTATATGCCTGTACCGCCCCAAATGGGAGTGGGCAGCTGGGTGGAGAAACCATATAGTAGGAACCACCACTCTGTGGTGGCAAGGGATATTGACTAGGAGCAGGGCTGAGTCTATGCAGTGGTGGCAGTACTGAAAAATTAAACAAAACCATGTAACTGCAGAACCAGTGAAATGCTTTGTCCATCTGAAGGTGAAATGACTCCTTTATAAGCTATTTAACACCACTGGAAAATGGAGTTGACTTTTGAAATTAAATGCCACTGAAAAGTGGAAAGCTTTCTTAGACAAATAAGGAATCAAAATAAAGATTTTGTCTTGTCTTAAATTTCCATTTTCTTTTCTAATGAGAAGTGTTTTCTCAGTTCAATGTAATTTGAAGGTTTGGTTACCTGGAAGCCACATTATTCTGTGAATTTCCCAAGTAAAATGGCCCAGGAACAATCATGACAGAGCACTGAAGTCCTTACCCCTTTACCAGTACCTGTTTCATGAACTCTCCCTACAAAGGCTGAGGTTTGCAATCTATTCATTATATAAGGGCAGCAACACCACATCTACATAGCCTTGCATACTGTCAGTGATGTGATTTGTAGTGGATGAATTGTGTAACCTCAGAAGATACAGGGTGAGTACAGTGATCCTTCAGTGAAAAATGACATTTCTTCTCTCTGCAGGTTTCAGGTTTGCTGGTGCTGGATTACAGCAATGAGTACAGCCACTGGCAAGCTGCTAAGAGCCTACAACAATGGTTGAAAGAAGAGCAGGTGGGCAACCTAGGGGTAACTATATTATGAGGATGGACCCATATGTATGGGAACAGGGGAAAGAACTGCTGGCTTTGAGCTGGTAATCACACTTTTCCTCAAATGTCTTCACTGCTCTGTACTGGGCTCATTCTGTGTTCCTTAGTTCTGTGATTCTTTGTCAATTTTTCTTTTTCTGGGTGCCATGGTATTTCTAAGATCTGTCCAGAAGGAATGTTAATTAAATGGGGATGTTTGGTTCTCCATAAAAATTATATACATCAGATGATATTCTAATCTCTCATCAAATGTTTCTGTAGTGCTGCTCCTAGTGGTTGCCATGGTTGCAACCTCAAGAGATGTTAGCTGCTAGAACCCCCACTGACTTGAAGCCATGGGAGTCAGGGATGTGTCAGTAAGCTGTCACTGACTTGTGATAGCTGGGAGGGTTAATTGCTCATAAGTAAGGCAAAATGGACCTCAGAAATGAGACACATATTTGCCAAATATTTTCATTTTGTGATTTTTAGTGGAGAAACTAGATTTGCAGAGCTAAGCTATTTATGAGTGGGAATAGGGAGAAGTATAGGTTTAGACTGAACATTAGGAAACAATTTTTCACAGGAAGAGTGGTTGGGCATTGGAATAGGCTGCCCGGGGAGGTAATAGAGTCACCATCCCTGGCCTTGTTTAAAAGTCGTTCAGATGTGGTGTTGGGGGGATACGGTGTAGGGGAGAACTTTGTGGAGTAGGGTAGATGGTTGGACTTGATGATCCCAAAGGTCTTTTCCAACCTAGATGATTCTACAATTCTATTTTATGATTCTAAGTGAAGAACTGGATGTAAAGCAGCCTTGGTAATAGTGCTGCTAAGAGACAGAACTCCTTGATCAAAGGCATGTTCTCAGCAAAGTGATCTGGCTGCTGTCTTCCTCTGTAGTAGCTGCTTGTTCTCTAACTTACCGTTCTCTTGTGTTTTCTTCAGGTACCTGCACTGTATGGAATTGATACCAGAATGCTGTCCAAATTAATTCGTGACAAGGTATGATCAGCTTTCCTTGATCTTGTTGCACTACCCTTGCTATTGGTGACATCTCATTGCTACCTTGACCTTGGCTGCTGTTCAGGTCCTTGTCTCAAAGGCTGTGTGTGCACAAAGGGCTCTGATCTGGAGAGCTGGATGCAGAGGAACCTGATGAAATTCAACAAGGGCAAACGTAGGGTACTGCACCTGGGGAGGTATAACCCCATGCACCTGTACAGGCTGGGGGCTGACCTGCTGGAGAGCAGCTCTGAGGAAAAAGACCTGTGAGTCCTGGTGGACAGCAGGATGATCATGAGTCAGCAGTGTGCCCTTGTGGCCAAGAAGGCAAATGGCCTCCTGGGGTGCATCAGGAAGAGCGTGACCAGCAGATTGAGGGAGGTTATCCTGCCATCTACTCTGCCCTGGTGAGATCCCACCTGGACTACTACTGTGTCCAGTTCTGGGCTCCACAGTTCAAGGACAGGGAGCTGCTGGAGAGGGTACAGCTAAAGGCTACGGAGATGATTAGGGGCCTGGAGCATCTCTGTTATGAGGAAAGACTGAGGGACTTGGGTCTTTTTAGTCTGGAGAAGACTGAGGGGGGATCTTATACCCCTCAGTCTTCTGGGTATTATAAATACTTAAAGGATGGATGTCAAGAGGTGTCTTTTTTCAGTGGCACTCAGTGACAGGATGAGAGGTAATAGGTGTGAACTTCAACATAAGTTCTATCTAAATATGAAGAGCAACTTCTTTGCTTTGAGGGTGGCGGAGCCCTGGAACAGACTGCCTAGAGAGGTGGTGATATCTCTGGAGACATTCAAAACCTCCCTGGGCACTTTCCTGTGCAGCCTGCTCTAGGTGGACCTGCTCTGGCAGGGCAGTTGGACTAGATGATCTCCAGAGGTTCCATCCAACCTTGTGTTCTTCTGTGATTCTGCGATCCCAGAAATCCCTTTCTCCTTGGTTTAGCTCTAGGCTTCCTGTTCTATGCAAGTGAACCAGCACAAGCTGATGTAAATTAAAAGCCTCAGGTAGCTGTGTCAGATACAACAGGTAGCCGTGTCAACTACATGTTGCCTCAGATAGTCAGAGAGAACAACAACTCTGAGGTATTGTGGATAAAAGTTCACAGACAGCACCATCTTTGGTCAGTGGAAATTCTCCTGCTCCTCAGAGACAAGGGAATGTCTACAATAACTTAAAATGGATTCTGAACTCAAGCTGGTTTTCTTTGGCTGAAGCCTGTTATTATTTTTAATAGTCATTACTTTTCTTTGGTTTCCAAGAGCTGACAATTGAAGGACACAAGCAGTATTATGTTACAGAATGAAGGTTAATGTTAAGGTACATTACACTCTTACTAAAACAGTGATCAAAGCCAGTCTGAATGTACATGTGCCTTGAAGGCTTTTCTTTTGTGATGGATTATTTGAAGCTGCTCTTTTCTTTAGGTGATCACTTTGCAGTCTGCAATCCAAGCCCAGACCCCGCTTCGTTCCACAGAGCAAAATATGAACGACCCAGCTTGAATAGAGGAATATTTGTAGAATGGGATTTACATGGGAAGATAGGGCACTGTCCTGCTCTTATACACAGCAGACAAGTGCAGTTTAATACAACAGAAAATGGCAATACATTTTCTACTTTCTGGAGACATACTGTTTAATGGATCAGCATTCCTTTCAGCCAAAGTAAATACACTTTCAATATTTATCCTGTAATTTAGCAGTGTATGTTAGTAATGCTCATTATACTGGAACTGTGAGTGGTATTGGTTTATGGCTTTCAAAATCATGCATAATGTAGCCTTTTCTCTCAGTCTTCTCAGCCTGAAAAAACAGCTTAGTATTTCACTCCATGTCTGCTTATAAACTGGGAGTGAGACCAGGGCTTCATTACGATAGAGGCAGGAGTGAGCAGTGACTTGTTAAATTAGACTCTAAAGGCAAATACAGGGCACCATTTGGTTGAATAATCTGTAGCCAGGGAAGACACAGTATTCCTGTTTGAAAGCAATGGATTTCAGTCTTTGTCACCAACATTTAAGAGACTGACTGCATGGTGGCACTCAGCAGTTTCTGTGGTACCCAAGAACCCAACTTTTTTAAGATGATGCTGACTTTTTCAGCTTTGTTCCATGCAAAGCAGCCTGGAGTAGCTTTTTGTGTAAGTTGCTACTCAAGACTGGATGTCAGCTACCATTAAGAGCATACTTTTGCCTTTAGAACTCACCCTTAGTAGTGTGCATGGCATTGCAAGATGCTGGCTCTTTCTTGCCTTAGAAAAATGACACGGATGCTTCAGATATGGCCAACCATGAAAGTATTGCTAAACCCCATGAGCAATCCTGGTGTTCATACTGGTCTGATATCCACAGGACAACATGAGTTTATTGTGTTTTGCCATGTGAGTGTTATGGATTAGAAGTTACAGCAAAACATTGACTTCCTCTGTTTTACTTTCCCCTTGAAAAAGTTCTTGAAATCTTTGAAAATATTGAAATCCTTGAAGAATTCTGTATTGCACACCCTGTCCTCATGCTGAGAAGGGGTTAACCCTAGGTTAATCCAATTTATTCCAGGAGCAGGGAAAAGCCAAAATAGGGATTTTTCTGCTGAGAACTTTAATGAGCAGAAGGTGGAGAATGATATGCTGCTGGCAGAGCAAGAGTGTCCTAGCTTCTGTGAGGTGGTAACAGCAATAAAGAGTAGAGCTTGCTGAGGTGACTGTTTTTTTCTTTTAACAGCTTATTCAGAAAACAGGTGTGCTGACCTGCCTCCTACATAGCTTTGTCTTACCCCAGCTCTGCTGCCTTGTAGCTATCCACAGGAGGTGACTGAAGACCTCACAATGGGTTTCCAAAACCAAAAAGCTTCAAATTGCTTTGTGGACTACTCCCAGATCTATACAACTGTTATTTGAGAATGTGAATTCTGATCCTCTAGGAAGGCAACCCATTTTACTGTCACTAGACAGCTTGCCAAACTGCACATTAACAAATTTTACTGCTGACAACGCCTTTCCCCAAATGAAGGATTTTAAACAGATTTTTGATACTGTGGTAGGCTCATGAACTTCTGAAGATGCTAGAAATGTTTACAAGCTGCCAAAAAACCAAGCTGTTCCAGTTCCTGTGCCTGTCAGCAGCTTGTCCCAGTATTCACAGCTTCTCCTTTGCTTACACTTTGCTGTTTACTGGTGTATTTCCACAGGGCACAGTACTTGGGAAGATTGAATTTGAAGGTCAACCTGTGGAGTTTGCAGACCCAAATAAGCAAAACTTAATTGCAGAAGTTTCAACAAAGGTGAGAAGTTATTCTGTAGTCCCAGGTCTGTATACTCCAGGTGGTAATTGCTCCCCATTTGCTCTTGGAATTGTCCAGGCTTTCTAAACAAACAGTTTGGGTACCTTTTGTAAACCAAGCACCTTTCCAGACCTTTGAAGGACTGTCATCTCAACATCATCCTTATAGAATCCCCATGGCTCTTTAGGTGCATGGCTGAAGATGTAAAATTAGCTGTGTTGAGCTGGGTGTAGTTTGAACAGTTCTCTGATCAGAGAATCGTGTTTACAAAGACAAGATTGAAGAAGTATTGAGGATGCAGTTAGCCGTAGTATATGGTGGACATTTTTCAAACCTAAGAAGAATTAGTAAAAAAGAATGATTGCTTTCCTTAAATAAATTTCAAGAAAGCTCACAATAACATTTGATTAGCTGTGTTCAGACATAATTTTGTTGAGGTGAATATAGAAGATATTTATAGATTTGGAGAAGAGACTAAGTAAAGAATCCTCTGTATCTAATACTTACTGGCATTAAGTACTTTGTTTATTGGTATGTACAGAACAGCAGTTAAGTTTGTACTCTCTTAGCTGGGCATGCAGACTGTGTTCGACCACAAGCTGAGAAGAACATAAAAAAAATCATGAGGGTGTAACAAACCAGGTTCATATTAAAATTAAGAACTATTCTTGTTCCGATGCAAGGACTAATGTCTTAAATTGCAGATTCTTTGGGGATTTCATTGTGGGATAAAGAGTGACTTGGATGCTTAATCCCATTGAAGTGTGAAGTGAGTGTATGAGTCCCTTTTACAAATTCCATGCTTACTGTGGTGTTTGCAGCTCCTTCAAGATCAGTGAGGCTCTGGAAGAGCTCTGCAAATAGTTGTTTATATACTGTTCTGCACGTGAACTGATGTGTTGGTAGCATGAGTGTGAAGTACTCCTGAATAGACTGCTCGATGAGCAAGTGCAAATTTGAAGTGCAGTCTCCATCTGGGCTTGGATTTACAGCAGTAACTGGTTACCTGCCATTGGAACACACCTTGCAAATGTCACCTTTGAAGATCTCACCAACTCACTATTCAGGGCCTAGTTGCTACACAGAAGGGTGGCAGTTGCTTATTGAAGTTGTGATCTATGATTACAAGATACAATTGGAGCCATTTTGAGCAGTAACTCAGAAGTAGATAAAGTTGCTGATGCTAAATCCTGAAATTACTAAGACAGAATTACTGCAAAGATGCTGCAAATAGCTTCTAAAGAGGAGATATAATAAGATTAACAGGGCTTTGGTAGTTTCATTATGCTTGTAACTTCATTTTATAAGCTTAAAAAGCAGCATCACAAATAAAGCTGAAAATTAAGTAGGCTGTTCAATGTTGGTAATTACTGGACATGATAATCTATCTGTTGCCAAACAGCTATTTTTGTGTAAAGCAGGATACACTAAGATCAGTAATCTGCTTATCAATTGTACACTAGGAATAATTGATTTTTTTATTACTATTCTCCTTCTCCCTTCTTTAGATGTTAGTACTATAGACTCTGTTTGCTAACACTACCTATACAGGGTAAGGAATTTTTGCACAAACTTTTGTTTTTGATGTTTTTGGTGCATATGATGGTCAGGGTCCCAATGCAAATGAGAGGTATTTAACCAGTTGGAGCTGAAAAAGTCACTTTTATCCACACATACAGCCCCAGGTACTCTTTTTGTTCTCAAACTATTGCCGGGCAGGAGTTTCTACTCTCCCTCACTGCTGGCTCGCAGCCTTCCCACATCATCCTTTCAGTCTGGGACATTTTTTATAGGCTTTACAGTGAACAGATGAGGGAAATCCTCTGGCTTTAGAAGGTATATATTTTAACAGTTCTCTGATCAAATCACCAGTCTGGTTTCTGTCTAGACATACTGTTGGACAGATGCAGGGGTCAGTGCTCTGCAGTACAGAAGAATAAAAACTGTGAGAAGTGGAGTAAGGGTTGTGAAGACAGCAGCACCTAAAATCAGTCTTGCTGCTGAAGGAAATGGTGTAACAAATCATAGCGTAATTGGACAGGGAAGAGTTTTGAGAGTAACTAAAGTATTTCAAAGCAATTTTGTCCCACAACTTTGTCTAGCTGTTAGAAGAGCCAAGGATAACCTTTGAGGGAGCCTGTTGATTCATAATATTTTGCAGATTTTAAAGTATGGAAGTGGTGAGGAGTTGAAGGGTATTCAAAAGCCTTTTTAAAAAGGAGGGTAGAATTTTCTCAAGGGAATCTGGCTCTTGACACTAAGTTTATGTGAGAACTGGGCATCCTTCTTGAGATTATTGATCTCAAGAAGATTTTGAAACCTGCTTATCAGAGCCCTGAAGGTACAAGGTACCAGACCCATACAGTTCCTGTGCAGTGGTACAGTTCTACCATGAACTGTGGAAGTAGAATCCACTTGTGTTCATAACTTTGAAGATATTACCATATGTGATGTCAAGCACAGCTTCATATCAGAAATCTGGAGTAATGTAACTAGACTCAGTTTCAATATGATTTCCATTCTATCCATTCTCAAAAAGGGATTGTGGGGTACTTTGCCCCACATGTAAACTACAAGATAGGTTCCCGTACAAAAATCTCCTTTCGACATTACACAGCAGGAATTGCAATAGCAGTGGTAACACTGATGGCTCTGTCCCGAGTGATGTCCTCAGAGGTTTGTTAGGAGCCACTGGTAGTTCATATGTTGCAGCTTGAACCCTTGTAATAAAGGGAGGTGGCTCCTTGCACCCCATCTCTTCCACCCTTGCTCCTGACATGGAAGTAAGTCATATCATGGCAGTCACTCCTGATGGTGATTGGAGCTGTCCTTACCTACAACATGCTCTTGCATTCTAAAAATCTCTTCATCTTAATCTTTGAGAAAATTAAAGTTAAAATAAGAACTGAGTTAGGATAACACAGAGGGTGGAGTTGTAATATTCTGCTAATAAACTTCATCTTGGGTTCCCTGTAGAAGGCGATATTTTTCCTTCTGGCTGGTCATAATCCTCCCATGAAAAGATCCCGTTCATTACCCAGCACCAGCTCTGGGTGTATTGGGCATGGATTTTAGTATCTTTTCATAAAAGAACCAGCTGTGGAATATGAATGCCAGGGAAGTTGATTAAAATGATTAGAAGGGAGTTACTTAGTTTAAAAAAAAAAAAAAAAAGACGACTTCTTTTTTTGTGGTATGTCTCATAAGAGTGAAGTCACTTTGGATAAAGTACACTTACCTGTGTCAGCTTTCAGAAGCTGACCATAACTGAAGGTTATAACTGAAGCAGAGAGTTTGTTTTTAGAAGGAAGAGGGCTGTGTTGTGTGCTTACTAACAAATAATATCAGAGCCTGGTGATACCTGCAGTTGTGTAACAAGTAAAATAAACGAGCAAGCTTCAGAAAGAAGCTTTTGATAAATAACCTTACACCAGTGCTATTCCTGTATGTCAATATGTCTGCAGGTTGCAGTATCAAGGCCCACATAACATAGGGTGGTTTGACTTCACTGTCTTCCATACTGTTTGTGACCAATAGATAAGTGGGTGTATAAAATATAGTGGTACATATTTGGGACTGGTGATAATTTACTTTGTGGAATCGGTTAAGGAACAGCAGCTAGAAAAAGAGAAGTGTTGTCTGGCATGTAAAACTGTCATGTCCGTAGGAACATTGGTCATTCTCAGTGTCCTGCTTGGCCTGATCTGTACTGTTGTGATGCACTATAGTCAGTTGCAGGATATTTCCAGCTGTACTATGCTTTGGTCTGACTGTGACTGGAGCGTCAGGGTAGTGTTTAATGTGATGGACCTAGAGCTGGTGTGGAGTAGGCTTGTTCCACTGGAATCAGCAGGGTAACTTAAATTGAAAATCCCTCACCATGTTTCTGGCATTTCTCTTGGGTTGCAATAATCTACGGGAACTGTACTGCTGCTTCACTGCTAATGAGGTGAAATACAGGGAAAAAGCTTGTCATTAGCTATGGAAACAAGTGATTTCTTAGGGATTGCTGTTGCTTCTGTAATCAACAGTATATAAAAGAGAGTTGTAACTTCTACTTTCACAGAAAAATGAAGGAAGTGCTAATGTCTGCAGTACTTTCAGATATTTCCATATAAATTGTTAAGTACCAGTTGCTACATGTTGGTAAAAAGTTGTTCTACTCTTCTTCCTGGTGTGGGGAGTCATCTCTCACTTACAGCATAGTCTGTCTTTATAGGAAATCAAGGTTTATGGCAGAGGGAATCCAATTAAAGTTGTAGCTGTGGACTGTGGGCTGAAGCACAATGTTATCCGTCTGCTGGTAAAGGTAGGTCAGTGCTTTACGTCTTTCATCTCTTGTTTGATTTGGTAAAAACCTTGTCTGTATCCACAGTCCTTCCTTCTACCTGGTCATGTCCATTCTAGAAGTAGTTTCTTTCCTAAAATGAGATACAATTTTCAGGGTGATTTTTATAGACTGGGAGGTGTTTTCTAGGCATAATATGCTGTATTGAAGGAGTAATGAAGAGGTCCATGAAAACTCCAGCCTCACTCATTCTTTAATTCTATGATTCTGTGATAATCTTTTCCTCTTATTAGCACAGTGGTGTAGCAGTCCTTGCTTCTCTAGGCACACAAGAGAAATGAATGTGGTATCCTCTCATTCTCTGGATGTGTAGGGTTTCCTTGGTTTTGAGTTTTAGTTAATGTGGATATTAGTCACATTTTTGAGGTGCAGAACTGTTTCTGGCATGTCATAGAACATAGCTGTGAAGTTTTATTTTAGCAGTTAGGATGAAAGCACCATGTAAAAGTGAGCATATTTTAAGTGTGTCTATACACACTTAGTTTGCATTTCATTAGTAAGTTTTGATCTCATTAGTGAATTTCAGACAAACTTGAAAAACACTGAAGTGACTCAAAGAGACTGAACCTACCAGTTTTGTGAAAATAACCTGAGCAGATAGTGAAGAGAAGCCTCATTACTGTCTCTGGTAAAGGAATGGCTGAAATCCAAACTCAGCTGCTGAGACATGAGAGCATGGGAACATGCTGACACACATTTGTTTGTTCCTCTCCTCTCCTCATTTGTTGTCCCCTTGATTTTTTTTCCCAGCGAGGTGCAGAAGTACATTTGGTTCCATGGGATCATGATTTCACCACCATGGAGTATGATGGGCTTATAATTTCTGGAGGTCCAGGGGATCCCATGAATGCCCAGGAGGTGATTCAGAATGTCAGAAAGGTAAGGTGTAATAGCTATGNTTTTTTTTTTTTTTTTTTTTTAAGTGCCTGAAGTCTAAACAGCTGATTGTACTAAGATATTATGGACTGATTGTCATTCAGTCATTTCATCTGCCTGGGATATTTCTCATCTTGGTCCACTAGGAGTTATCTCCAGACTAGTATTTACAATAAGGCTATATATACAGACCTTGGTGAACAATACATAGTAAATATGATTATCATAATTAACTTAAAGCACCTTGTGCTTTTTTAGGACCTCTGTGACCTTATGAAAGAGAAGCCCTCATTTCACAGTGCTCCCATTTGAAATAATATCATGCCCTAAATGGCTATGATGCAGAGTGTAATTGTTTATTCCCCTGGAGTAGAACGAGACACCAAATTGTGCTCTGAGGTTTCCCTCTGCAGCAGAGGAAAGGAGGAAACTTTCCCTTATAGGCTGTTGCCATCCTTGCCTTCAGCTTTTTCCCAAGTCTATGTGGCTCTGTGAGGGGACTCGCATGGTTTATGCTTGAATTGCTGAACAGAGGCACTCTAGTATCTCTTGAAAACCTTTTTGTTTCAGTTCCTGGAGAGCAATCGCCCAGAGCCCTTGTTTGGAATTAGCATGGGGAATCTAATTACTGGAATAGCAGCCGGAGCCACTTCCTACAAGATGCAGATGGCCAACAGGTGCAGCAGCTCTTCTCTAATCACTCCACCCGCGACATGTTCCCAGGACCCAAGATAGACCAGCTCAGTGTTGCAAAAGGCCACAGAGCAGCAGTCCTTTCCTTCTGAACTGCCTTAATGAGAGCTAGCATGGCAGTAACGTTACTTCTTTATTCCAGCAATCCTCCTTGCCTTTAATTTAAACTGCTGTGTCATGCATTGCTTTTTTTGAGGGTGTTCTGAAAGTCTGTGATATAATTGATCCCCATCAAACTGAAGGATAGCTAATCTCCTAGGATTTGTTGGTTTGAGACTGGCTGCCAGCATCAAACAGCTGCTATTGAATTGCTGCATATAGCCCCACAGTTATCACATCTTCCTAATTGTGGCATTTGGACACATCTAGCACTTCTGTGCCCTGTTTTCTGATCCTTTCTCTTTCAGAGGACAGAATCAGCCTGTCCTGAATGCAGTGAATGGACAGGTTGTCATCACTGCTCAGAACCACAGTTACGCCATCGACAGCTCTACCCTCCCACCAGGCTGGAAGCCTCTCTTTGTGAATGCCAATGATCAAACGAATGAGGTGAGCTCATGGTTTCCAGATACCTGCTCACTACCTTCGTTCTGGTGAGTGAAGGCTCTGTCTCACTTTATTTCACCTCCTGGAAGTTTGCTATAGATTACAACTAATTATCAGGAGTAAACTTGATGATCTACTTTACTTGGGGCCCTGCCTTACACCCCAAAAGAGGATGAACCATTACCACTGTTCTCTGTACTTGCCCAAAGTGTAGGATGGCAACAGTGACCTTATGATTTCCTTTGAACAGCTGCCTTATTAACTTCTGTGATTTCCCTGCCATTAGTGCTGCTTGCTCAGTTACCATTGCCTTAGGGCTTGTGCTATGGGTATGCTAGGCTGTGTCACTGTTTTGTTGTGTTGGCTTTGTGTTGCCTGCACAGAAAAGGAATATTATTGCAGTCTAATTTTGTCTGTTATTGTAAATAGAATTCCAAGGACTGAAGTCATGAGAGAGAGAGAGGCAGTTCCCTCAAGAGAACAACTTACAGGACGTAAGGTAGAGGTCTCATGTGAAGTGACATCCATGCAGGGAAAAAAATTTGAAAATGCCTGGCCTCTGGTAGTTCACAGCTAAACACAAAAAAGCACAGGAAGGAAAACAATGTCCCATAGCTCAGTTTTGACAAGGCCAGACAGACATTGAGGCAGATCTCAGGTTTTGGAATTGCCCAATTTAAATCTTGTCTATTAGGCCCAGTGTTGTACAAGACTTGTTATTTATCAGAAAATCATTGAAAAGAAGGTATTTTCAAAAGCAATTTCCCCCATGGGAATATGCCTTTCCATTGTTTTGTATAAATGCCCCACATCAAGTCTGGCAGATTGAACAGTGCTGTTCTGGCATATCCTGGATATACTTTGCAGGATCAATGAGCAGTAATTTCCAGCTGATGGTTTTAGAATGAGTTTGTTCTTTGTCAGTTGCTGTTTTCTTTATCCATATAGATGTAACTGAACAGAGACAAATGTTACCAAACAAGATATTAATAAAAAAATTTGCATCTGTTCATTTAATTTTTGAAATTAGTTTCTTTTTGCTGGGTTGACAAACTGAACCGTTTTATCCCCAGTCCTTTCACGTTGGCTTTAGCTGAAGGTTGCAGATAAGTGTGAGGGTGCTTTTGCATAAAGCAGATGATAAGGTTGGCTGTGAGTCTTCAGGATCTAGAAGCATGACATTCTTTTATGTGAGCTAAAGGACCATTTCAGTGAGCCCCAAAGCAGCATCAGTCTCCTAAACCCTCTTAGATGGAGAGAGACAAGGAGCAATGTTTTTTAGCATGGAATGCAGAAACAGGAACGGGCTTGGATGGACTTGTGCAACCTGTTGCATTCTTCTTTTTGAAAGAGGAAAAATACCTGCTTGTGACTGACCTGACCCATCACAGCTGGACAGGGCCAACACAGGCTTACAAATATTGACAAGCCACAGAGTTAATTTTTAAAAGATATTTGTATGTAGTTAGAAGTAACACGAGCATTTGGGGCAAATATGACAGAATGATGTCATTCTTTATTCTGAGGGCAGAAACTCATACCATAATGGATCAGCTGTGGTCAGTAGCTCATAGCTCATCTCTATTCTATGCCAGCATCCTACCTTGCACCTCTGGATGGCCCTGTTGCTCTAGATGAGCTGTTGGGACTCCTTTGTCCATTTGAAAGGGAAGCAGATTGTATCAGAACTATTTTTTCCTGGGTTGCCTCTTGAGGGACTTAAAATTGTTGAGGTTGGAAGAGACCATTTAGATCATTGAGTCCAATCATTAATGTAGCACTGCCAAGTTACTACTAAACCATGTCCCTCAGCACTGCATCTACACATCCCCTCTGGGGGTGGTCACTCAATCACTTTCCTGGGCAAACTGTTCCAGTGCTTGACAGCAGTTTCAGTGAAGAATTTTTTCCTAATATCCAATCTGAACCTCCCCTGGCATAACTTGAGGTTATTTCCTCTTACCATACTGCTTGTTACTTGGGAGAAGAGACTGACCCCCACCTCACTGCAACCTCCTTTCAGGTAATTATAGAGGGTGATATGGCCTTCCCTCTGCCTCCTTTTCTCCAGGCTAAACAACCCCAGTTCCCTCAGCTGTTCCTCATAAGACTTCTTCTCCAGATCCCTCACCAGCTTCTTTGCCCTTCTCTAGACATGTTCTAGCACCGCAATATCTTTTTTAGTGGTAAGGGGAACAAAACTGGACACAGTACATGAGGTGGGGCCTCACCAGTGCTGAGTAGAGGGGAATGATCACCTCCTGAGTCCTGCTTACCACATTGTTCCTGATACATGCCGGGATGCTGTTAGACTTTTGGGCCACTTGGGCACACTGCTGGCTCATATTTAGCTAACAGTCAACCAACACCTCCGTGTCCTTTTCTGCCAGGCAGCTCTTCAGCCACTCTTCCCATGGGGTTGTTTTGATCCAAGTGAAGGACACAACACTTGGCTTTGTTGAACCTCATACCATTGGCCTCAGCATGTTGATCCAACCTGGCCACATTCCTCTGTTAGAGCCATCCTACCCTCAAGCAGATCAACAGTCCTGCCCAACTTGGTGTTGTCTGCAAACTTACTGAGGGTGCAGTCAATGCCCTCATCCAGATCATTGATAAAGATATTAAAGAGAACAGACCCCAAACCTGAGTCCTGGGGAACACTACTTGTGGCTGCCTGCCAACTGGATTTACCTCTGTTCTCGACTCTTTGGGCCCAGCTATCCAGCCATTTTTTTACCCATGAAAATGTACACCCATCACCATGAGCAGCCAGTTTCTCCAGGAGAATGCTTTCATGGTGTCAAAAAGCTTTACAAAAGTCCAGGTAAACAAAATCCACAGCCTTTTCCTCATCCACTAAGTGGGCCACCTTATCATAGAAGGAGATCAGGGTTGTCAAGCAGGACCTGCCTTTCATAAACCCATGCTGACTGGGCCTGATCACCTGGTTGTTGTGTTTGTGCTGTGTGATGGCATTCAAGATGATTTGCTCCGTAACCTTCCCTAGCATTCTGCTTCTATCTGGAGTCAGGGACCGTAAGCTATGACAGCTACAGTGTAGTCTCCCAGTGGACCACACTGCGTGGTGACACAAATGAGAAGTCTCTTTTTCCTTTCTCCAACTGAAAATGCAAGTGCTGTCTCCCAACTCAGTTTATGTCCTTCATAGCTCTTGATTGTCCAGAACAGTGGTCCCATTTCATCACAGACCTGACAATGACCCAGGGCAGAGGTCATGTGCAAGGCCCTGTGTCAGTATTAAAAGTGAGTTATAGAAGTAAAGAGCATGACCCCAATCCATCTCTTCTGTAACAGAACCAACCAGATAAGGATGGTAAATTCATTCATTCCATAACAGTCTTGTCCAAGGTGATCTTTTCTTGCCATGTGCATTTTTTTAATCTGCCTGGTCCAGGGTTACTTCTGGAGGGAGACTAGCCTATCTGCTCTGTTTGGTGCTTACAACTTAGTAGTATTTGCTGTTGTAGTGAAAGTGATGTCTCCACTATGCTTCTTGTCCATGCACAGTTCAGTGGGCATTGGATATTCTCCAGAATTCAGCAGAAAAGCAAGATGCTCAATGTCTTAAATAAGACATTGGTTGAAGACTAGGAATGAAATGGAGATAAATTTGGCAGCCCCTAGAAACACCCCAGTCCTCCGTTCACCAGTACTTACCAGGGGTAAGGTGTGACTTTCTCTTCATTTGCCTGCTTGCAAGGAGGCATCTAAGATGATTGTTTTTATTCCTACAGGGAATTATGCATGAGACCAGACCAATTTTCACGGCACAGTTTTACCCAGATGCGAATCCTGGGCCAAGAGACACAGAGGTATTGTATGAGAATTGATCTGGGCTTTCTTTCAGGTGGCCTAGGGAGTAGAGATAGGTATCAGCTACAGTGATGAGTCTTTATATTGGTGATGGTCCTAAATCTTGTTTTTGGAAATGTCAGGATCCTGACAGAGGGCCCAGGTATGCATAGGCTTGTATCTGCTTAGATTGATGCACAGCTAATTAAAATCAGCAGCAAGGCATCTATTGACTTCTCTGTGCTTTGGATCAATGATTCCATTCGTATGATGTGTATGCTTTGAGTCCTGGTGGGATTATTTTTGTTTTAGAAGTTACTGAAGTGCTTAAGCCTTTGCAGGATTGGGCTCAAATCTCTTGTACCTGGGGTGATTGCAAAAGAAAAAGGATTTTATTTTAACAGAAAAAAATACTAGCCAGATGCTTTGTAATAAAATCATTAACTTTCTAATACATTTTAGTTCCACTTTCAAATTTTATAATTACTGTAGAGTTATGTAAATGCATTCACACTTCTTCAATCTGGTTCTCCTAAGTGAAATGAAATTTTAATCCCCCATCTGTGACTTCGCACATTCTGTAACAACTGGTTGCGTAGTCACAGAGTATGACTAAGCAGCAACAAGGGACGTGGAAGGCAGAGGAGGCATGTCTGAACATAAATAAGCTGTTTAGCATTTCTTGAGAGAGGAAGATGGAAGGATACATAGCAGTGTTTATTTTAATCTTAATTTGATGATGTTGATTAAACCTGCAAGTAAATCTCTTGGTATCAAGAAGATTCCTAGCAATCTGATTGACTAGTGAATCTCAGAGAACTTAAAATAACACTCAGCTGTGACTTTTCCAAGTTTGTGCACTCCCACTGCTGGGATGGGCTTGATAAAATAGTGCCTGTCCTGCTGGACTTGCAGGACCCATCCATACTTTTTCTGTAGGTGATTCCCAGCAGCCAGCTTCAGGGGGCATGTGGGCAGAAGCTCTGCAAGTGTGGGGTCAAATGAGGAGCTTGTCCTGCTATCTGCATCTGTCTGTATGCCAGTGGTGCTTATGCTGCCTCCCCTGCTTGGCCTAGCTGGAGAACACTTTTCTCACAGCTAATATGAGATCTCCTCTGGAAGGACAATACTGATTTAGCACAACTGATGTTTATATATATGGCTTCAGATTCCTGCTCTCTAAGCAGGCTCCATTCCAGATGCTTCCCTTGAGCTAGTTAAGTGTATGGTCTGTATTTTAGCTTTTAATGCAAGCTCATTCATTACACTGCCAACCATAAACAAGCAGAGCACAGAGCCACAATTGATATGTGTTTTCTTCCTGATATGACCTCACTTTCTTGAATGCAGCATTGCCAGATAAGGTAAAGTTGTTAAATAAATTTCAAAGAATGATCCCATCTTCTCTGATGATGTAAATCTGCCTTCTGAAGGCAGCAGAGCAGCGTTGATAGTTTGAGTTCACAAATAGTCTGCTTTTTCTTTCTTGGCTTTGTATTTATTTAATTCCACTTAATTAAATACATGTATTTCTTTTTCCTAGTTCCTGTTTGATTCATTCATTTCACTTGTTAAGAGAAGGAAAGGCACTACCATTTCTTCAGTCCTGCCCAAGGCTGGAGGAACAGCTTACAGAGTGGAGGTCAGTGTACAGGTACTCATTATTCGTGCCTGTCAGTGAGGCTAGGAGCAGTTAATTCTTACTGAACCCACGGTACAAAATGGCACAAAAAGCTGACCATGGAAGTCAAAGGAGGCTTCCTTTACAAAGGCCTGTCAGCTGCCTGTCTCAGAGTCACCAGGCATCTCTTGTGTTATTAACTTCCTTTTCTTTGAGAAAGTTTTAAGATCTGATGTTTCATGTATTTTTTCTTTGTAGTTCTCCCAGGAAAGGTGCTCTCATAGCAGTATATTGGGTGCCCTGGGATAATTTGACCATAAGATTTTGTGCTAGCAGCATAACATTGATGCTCTGTTGCTTATCAAATAAGTCAAAACTTCCAAGTGTGAGCTGAATTTCTTGCACTCTTGCTACTTAGAAGGCAGATGGACTTTGTGGGCAGCCACAGTAAGGCATGGTTGGTCTATAAACACTTCATGATTTATAACCACTTGATATGGTTAGCATGTTTATTGTATACCTTATGCATAAATTGCATGTTTCTCTAACTAGATATATATGGGAGAAGTCCAATAGAAATATTCTTAGATGTAAAACTGCAGTGGTTTTGGAGGTGACTTTTCTTTTTCAAAGTTATGTTTTGTAATTTGAGGATGTTCAGTGCTGCACAGTCTGTGTTATTTCAACATTTGTTACCACAGAACTGATTTTTTTTTCATGCTGTTTGACACTTCTAGGTCTCCAAAGTTCTTGTTCTAGGATCTGGGGGTCTGTCGATTGGTCAGGCAGGGGAATTTGATTATTCTGGATCCCAGGCTATTAAAGCCATGAAGGTGAGAGGATACTCTGCAAATACTAACCTAATGCATTTAGCTTTCCTTTCTCACAGTTAACTATAATCATCCAACCATAGTATCTCTGGAACAGGGAAGCTGGTGAGAATAAATAACTGTAGGCATTTAGGAATTTTAGGCATATTTTTGTTTGTGAATTTGTGGGTTGAGTGACATGAGTTAACCACTCACAATTATCTTCCAAAGAGAGACATTCTCAAATGTTTCCATTGCAGTCTTCAAGCAGTTTGTTATTTGTGACTGGTCACTCTAGGCTTGTCATATTCAATAGAAATGAAGAGAATGAATATTGTCAGCTACACCTGAGCTGAAACTACTAGAACTTTTGTGGTATGCCAACACATTGCAAGGTAGAAAAATAGTATCAACAGCTGAATGGTTGGCTGTTGTCAAGTGTTATGAAAAGGACTCTGAACCTCTTATCAAGGCAGTTTTTCTGAATGGTATTTGTTTCAAACAGGATGAACTTTTAAAAGTTTATATATGCCAGGCTTTTATTTCTAGAATAGATTAATAATCTTAAAATAAATTAATGAAAAGTCATTCCTTTGGATGAATTTTGTCCAGTAAGCTTACTACCTGTTTTCTAATGTACCCTTTCTGAGGACTTGAGAGCTGTATTATTCTGAACCAAGCAGAAATGCATGTGTACTTCTGAACATGTCTAAGAAATGCATGCATTTAAAACAATACTTGTGCTGAAGCATCCTGCATAATGCACTTATATTGTGGGTTTTGGTTTCTCATTCACTCTGGCTGCTTCATGCTGCAAAAGTGCAAAGCATCTGGAAAGGGTGTTAGAGGAAAAGCTCATGCTAGGAGAAGATGTAGAAGCACAGGGATATTCCTGTGCTGGGGTTGTTACTGGTAAAGTAACAGTTACCTGGGCACCCTAGTTCATGTCTAACCTCATGTGAAGAAGGAAGAGAGCTTGTAGAGATCTGTCTGATGAGGTGATCATTGCGAACAGTTCTGAGGCTATTCTGATGCTAGGGATATCCTAGTCCTGTAATGACCCCTGGAGTCAAGGAAGGAAAAAATCAACTACAGCAATCTTAAATATAATCTAGGGTTTGCTCTGAGTTGGTCCTGGTGGTACAACACATCTTGTATTGTATGTGCTTTATGTCCTGTATTGCTGTTGGTGGCTTCTATTCAAACTGGTGCATCATCAAGAAAGCAAGAATGTATTAGGAGTGGAGGATCCCAGAGTTGGTGAGTTCAGATAGTTACCTGAGTTGGAAAGGAGGCATCTTTCTCCCTGTTTTCTCTTTTGTCCTTCAAACTCAGCTCTGGTTTGTAGAAGAAAGTGGATTTTTTAAAATGATAAATCTCCCTAGCTTGACGTCCTGCAGTGCCCTTTGCCTTCCTGTAGCCACTGGCCAGCTGCTCTGATCTGCAGGCTAATCAGCCATTTCAGCTGCAGTGCTTGCACTTCCTGACCTTGCCTCTGACAGAGTGATTTACAGTTGAAATTGAGAGAGAAGGTAGTTGGTCACTGTCTGCCAGGGTAAAGCTGCAGAGCATGGGTGGGAGAGATCAGGGACAATTAATGGGAGATGAGAGAGATTTCTCTCCCCTTAGACGTCTTCCTTTTTTTTTTTTTGTTTTTGTTTTTTGTTTGTTTTATTGTAAGATTCTCACTGTTGGATGTTGTGATTCATTCTGCTATGTACTGCTGTTTTCCTAGTCTGCTGGGTGCCAGTTCATTATAAGAAGGTGCTGCTGTTAGCATTCCATCCTATACAATTAAATGGGTGCCTCTTCTGAAGAGTAAAGTCCTGTGGAGCTAGGACTTCCCCAGTCAGTGAATTTGTATTTGTAAGAATGTTCATCAAAGGTAAGAACATCTTCTGAAGAACAAGACCTGGAAGCATCTGTGAGCAGCTGAGACTGAAAACCTTCTGGATTACTTCTTTGGGGATTCTCCCAAATAGTCTGAATATCTGTGGATATTACACAAAAAGAGGAATGGAGCCCATCATTTTAATTAAGTTGTAACAAAGATCTCTACATAGGATGGTTGACCATTGCGCAGAGTCCTATGGGCTTATAAAAAATTAAAAAGGCAGCAGTTGAAGGCAAGTGTTGCAAGGACAAACTGCAAGTGAGTTGAAAAACCACATCCTTAACAATTGGGCCAGAAGATGTGATATCAGCAAATGTGTCTCTTGTAGCACAGTGAACATTAATTCTTTCATTCATTATCTTCCTTCTCACTGTTAGCGGGGCCTTAAGAAACTTTGCCCCAGATAAGTAGGAAAGAAAAGGCTGAGATGTACAGTTATTCCAGCTTGTTGGAAAGTGATGTACCTCTCCCTCCACCATTCATTTCAATGGAATTTCTGAATACATTTAATAGAGAGGAACATTTTGCTTAGAGAACTACTTTTCTTCCCTTAACAGCACCATGAAAGCTACCCAGTTTGGGGTCATTTGTCTAAATCCAAAGTATTCTGCATGAGGACTTTATCTCTCCTTTCCCGTCCCTGTTCCACATATATGCAGAGTTTGTCTTTTGGTATGTGCAATGTCAAATAAAAAGGTTATAGACAAGATTTTTAAAGTGATAACACCAGGAAAATTAAAGTATCTTTATGGAAAGTCAAAGAAAAAGTGTGTTCTTGTACTGTTACTTGTACTGAGAACTGCCTGGACACCCATGATCAAAGATCTGCTGCTTGGCAAGAAAAGATTGGATTTTGATGAAAAACTTTTTTGGTCACTTTTAGTCTGCCTTCCAAGAGAAGACAGACATGATTGTGCTGAAGTTTGTTCCTGTCTCCCCTATGTAATTCATAAATGCGTTCATAAATTTTAACTAAATTTTTGAATCAGGTGCGTCTTTCGTTTCCCTCAAGATTCACAGAGGGGCAGAGGCACAAAAGTAAAGAACTGGTGTTAGCTCAGCCTGGTACGAGATACCAGAAATCCCTTATGGGGAGAGTATATAAGGAATCAGTCTTTCTAAATTCTGTTGTTGGCGAATTGCTTGTTCAATTCCATCTCTCCTTTCTGCTGCTCCTGCTGTTAGCTCTTTTTCCTCATATGCCTCTTTTTAATGCAGACTTTCATTTTTCAGGAAGAAAATGTGAAAATTGTCCTGATGAATCCCAATATCGCTTCAGTGCAGACCAATGAGACTGGCTTAAAGCAGGCTGATGCTGTCTACTTCCTCCCCATCACTCCACAGTTTGTCACAGAGGTCATCAAGGTGGAGCGTCCTGACGGGTTAATTCTGGGAATGGGTGGCCAGACTGCTCTCAACTGTGGTGGGTAAATACAGGTGCCTTGGCACTCCTTGCAGGCAAATTCATGGTCTTTACCATATGTTCAGCAGACTTCATTTGTGTAGACATGCAAGACCCATGTGCCTGATGTAATGCTCAGGTTACTAAGGAATACAGGCAGAAATACTGCCCATGGGTGAGTCAGTAATTGCTAAACTGTGAACATAAAATCTAATTGCTTGTTTTGATACTTAAAAGTAATTAATATATCCTGCTTTTCAGCTTAAGTCTTAATTATCATAATTAGATTGGGGGTATTCAGACCACCTTGAGACAGAGACCAGAAGGAAAAGTGAGCTTCGTTTAGCTTCTTGGACCAGACTCCAGCTGTGGTGCTTTGTTTTGTGTTGCAGATGATGGCCAAGCAGTAATTTTACTTATCTCCCAGGCTTTGTAGATTTGAGGACAGAAACTTTCATGTTATGATTCTGAGTTCTAATATTGACAACAATAATAAAATTAGCTGTTGATGAAGCCAGACAAATTGTCACCTAGTCAAATATGTTCTGAATACTTTTTTCTTTATCTACCATCTGTCCTCAAAACTGTGACTTTGTTTACTGTGCAGGAGTGGAACTCTTCAAGCAAGGTGTCCTGCAGGAGTATGGTGTGAAGGTGCTAGGTACATCAGTTGAATCCATCATGGCTACAGAGGATAGAAAGATTTTTTCTGATAAACTGACTGAGCTAAATGAAAAGATTGCTCCTAGCTTTGCAGTGGAATCGGTAAATCAGACAATTTTGAAGACATGATTACTATTACTGTTGCCTGTTTGAGTTATTAAAAAAAATTATAGTTTTATTGAGTGAAAGCTGAATGCAACCAGCGATACTGTAGCTTCTGTGCTTTCATCAGCACTCCACAGTGGTTGATACTATTTCACCATGATTTAAAATGTGGGAAAATGCAATTAAGCACTTGGAAAGCCTAAGCTAATTTACCTATAGACAAGAAAAGTAAATTAGGTTGGGGTGACTTCTGTGCTGCAGTGTAAAAACATGTAACATTTCAGCAGCTACTTTAAAAAAAAAAAAAACTGAAACCATTTAGATTTAGAATTTCAGGTCCTCAAAATCAGCAGTGCTGAAATCCTTCTTGAGGATGGGAATGTGAAAACAGAAAGTTGATTCAATGGGAAGGCCTGTTTGAGTTTAGAGGAAGCCAAACAGGTCTTAAACCAAGATGGAGGGACTGAAATCTAATAGACAGGTAAGGACATTGCCCATGGAAGGACATCAAAGAAGTACATATGTAACTAAGGAAAAAAGTCACCTCTTTGAGTCCATGTTCCAGTTTTCTGCTGTTTAGCAGAGCAAAGAAGCAATGTTACAAAGACAACTTTTATTCTTTTCATATTATTTTTAGGCAGCTTAGTGTCTTATTGATGGGATTTCCAGTTAACCATATAACCAGAGCTGAAGATTTTATATTGTCTTAAATGTTATCATATCTCTGAAAGGTATTCTTCTCTCCTTTAAGATTGAAGATGCTCTGAAGGCAGCTGAGAAGATTACCTACCCAGTCATGATACGTTCTGCTTATGCCCTTGGTGGTCTGGGGTCAGGTATATGCCCTGATAAGGAAAGTTTGATGGACCTTGGTACAAAGGTATGTCTGTGATTGCAAGCTCTAGGAATACAGGCGAATGCCTAATTTTCTTAGATCATTTTCTAATAGTCTCAGATACTGGAATTGTACATACCCTACCCTTTCTGTACCCTAACCATCTGTAAGATGTTATCCTGATTCCTTCTAATGCCCTCTTCATAATTCCTGCTGACTTGGATAATGAAAATTCATAAGAAAGAATTCAGAGTTTGAGCAAGTGTTTCAGCAATTTTGTTTCTGAAAATAAACATAGTGGACTATATTCACCTACTTTCTGGGGTAAATGGCACATGAAAGATGTCAAGGAAGTCGAAACATTTGAAATGCTGAGTGATAATATAGTATCAGAGAAAAAAAAAGCTGGGAAGTTTGGACCTCTGCTGTATTTCTGTCTAAAGACAGTATTTTTGCTAGATCAGAATCTCTTGTAGAGATTTAATGGGATGACACTTCATAATTTGACATCCAACAGCTGTCGCTGGCTATAAGGAGACAACTCTTTTTGTGTAGGAACTCTGGGATACTTTTTTTTATAAATTCGCTGTTAAAGTAAACAGATAATCGGGAGAGAGAAAACAGAAGCTTTATTCCTTGGCGAAAATGCAGAATTTTAGGAAACAAATCATTTGGTCTGTAAAATTCTGGTTTTGTCTTTTCCTGATTTGCTTAACCTCTTAATCTTTCACATATCTCTAGAAAAAATACTGCTGATGCCAGTAAGAGATGAATGTGAAAATGACATTTTTATATTCCTCCACACTGCTGTCATGCAAACAGACTTGGATCCAGCGTGCTTTGTGTGGAACAAACATCTGCTCAGGCAGTGTCTGTTGCAGGGAGGCTCAGTGGACAGGACTGGTAGATGCAGGAGGAGGCAGTGGGTGCAGCAACCTCGTCTTATGGATGGATGGCTGTGATTGGAAACGCCTTGGTTGCCCAAATTTATGCATGACCTGTGTTTAGAGAAAGCAGAAATTCACCCAGAAACCCTTGGAGTGTGGCTGTAAAGTTTGTATCAAAACATTTTTCGGTAGGAAAAACTGTTTTGATTAGCATTTCTTGGTGTTTTTTTTTTTTTAAAAAAAGTCATTTTGAAAATCCCAGTTTTCCCCTGATATCTGTAAAACAATAGCTTTTAATACAAATTTTATTTTCTGTAAAATTTTAGTAGTGGGGCAATTCGTGTTTTTAGTAAAATTTTCATGTTTCTGAAATTTTTCCTATTGTCTACCAGAATTCTGATTCTGTTCCACTTTCTAAGTAATTGCATTTTCTCAGAAATTACACTAAAAGACTTTCAGCATTTTGAATGAAGAAGAATATTCCAAAATTTACAGTGTAAAACAACTTTAGTGTTGTTGAATGAACTCATTTTTGGATGCTCGTATTCATGGCTGAACAGAAACTCCATTCTTTTCAGTTATGAAGATGATCTGTAGTAATTCTGTGAACTGGATTTTCATACACTGGACTGCGTGTAATTCAGATTACCTGAGTCAGAAACGTTCAGTTATCTGGCCTTGAGTTCACGTCTCCTGATGCTGCTCATTTTTAGTGGAGAGGAGGCAACAGACAGTAACACAGGAGCAGTGTAGGTTGTTTTACAAGTGTGAATAGGTGTGCCAGCTATAGCACTTCAAATTCAGGGCCTTCTTAGGCTGAATGTGAAGTGCCACTCCTCAAAGTATTTTTTTAGCTTTGTTATGTTTGTGTGTGCATGGGCAAGTTTGGTAACTGATCTAATGGCAATATTTGACTAACGGGTTGAGCTAACTACAGAGGGGACCAGAGTGAAGACTGATTCATTGGCAGCATTAAAAGAAGAAGCTTTGCTATAAAGGATGGATTGATAATATACCTATTACTTTCTAGGATTTTGAGTGAGAATTGATACATGTTTTTTACCTGCTAATATTAAGGCCATTTATTCACTTAGATTGTACTCATTTGCCAACAAACATTTTTTTATTTTTGTCTCTTGTGCTGAAGAGTGCTTTCAAGGTCAAGTTTAAGAATAAATCATGAATCTTGCTTCCAGACAGTATGCCAGTGATAAGCAGCAGTATTATTGCTATTAATTACATGGTGTTTACTGACACCCACACTCCCCATCACTTAGTCATTTAGCTTTCTGCAGAGTTGTCCTATTGAAATCTATGGGGCTGCCCACATACACAAAAGCATGTGTCTGTTGTATGATTGAAGCCTTAGATATTTTATGTTCCTCTTCGTTATTTATATGCCATTGCAAGCTCACGTGTTCTGCCTTTTTTCCCATCAGATCACATAAATATTTTCTATCTCTTTCAAATGAAGCTAATTCTTTTTTTTTTTTTTTNGCTTGTCATTGGTGCTATGAACTTTGCTTATCTTCATGTTTCAATTTTCATGTTCATCTGGGATGCCTGGAGATACACCACAGTAGTCTTTAATATGGGAACATGTTCTTATAATATTTTCTTTCTTACTGTTCATTTTCCCTAACATATTTCCAGGCATTTGCAGTGACTAAACAAATTCTGGTGGAAAAGTCAGTTGTTGGCTGGAAGGAGATAGAGTATGAAGTTGTGAGAGATGCTGCTGACAACTGTATTGCTGTCTGCAATATGGAAAACATTGATGCTATGGGAGTCCACACAGGTAGGCCTGAGCATGGGGTGACTCACTGGAAATAACTCATAAACTTTTTTATTCAGTGCCCTTATGCCTACTGTTATTGACATAGTTTTGTGATTGATGAAGTGGGCTCTAGAAATACTCTTCAGATCTTGGATGGAGCCAGTTAGAGTGTGAAACAGATAGTGTTAGGCAACCTACTCCTACAATCACATTTTTGGTGAGATTACCTGGCCTCTCCAACTCTGGGCCTCTAACTGTCCATGCTTTTCATCAACTGTACACTGACAGGTTTGAATGTCTATGTTAACTGCAGTATTGGCAATGGGTTAGTAAAGAAAGTGACCTGAAATTTACTGCTGCTGAACTGCTTCTTGTTTTCCTTCTCTGCTACCTTGTGACAAACAGGAGATTCTGTTGTAGTGGCTCCAAGCCAGACACTCTCTAATGAGGAATTTCAAATGCTGAGGGATCGTGCCATCAAAGTTGTCCGACATTTGGCCATCGTGGGAGAGTGTAATATCCAGTTTGCTTTGCATCCAACTTCCTTAGAGTACTACATCATTGAAGTTAATGCCAGACTCTCAAGAAGCTCAGCTTTGGCATCCAAGGCAACAGGGTAAGATTACTTAAGAAAACCAAACCACGACAGAACAAGCAAGTGAACAAACAAAAACTGAGGGGTGAAGAAACCGAAAGAGAGAATTTTACAGTAAGGGACTTGGTTCAGTATATTATTTAAATGTGAGACTTCTGCAAGAGAGAAGAGCTCCTGCATCTGCTCTCTGTGCAGTTAAGACTAGGAGGCTTAATTTGCAGGGAAGACTGAAGTTGGCTGTTAGTAAGAACTCTGGTGTGGTCAGGGCAGTAAGGTGCAGATTTCCGCATGGGAAGCTTCTAAGAACAGTTCTTGTCAGCATCTGGTAGGATTGACCCTTGGAGAGATGGTCCTGCTGGGAGATGGAAGAAGGGGTTAGTGAGGGCTTCAGGTCCATTCCAGCCTGCCAGTGCCATTACTATGAATGGAAAAACTCCCAGGAGGTGTGTGTGGGAGCCTAATAGCTGTCCTTACAAAGTATATCCACTGTATCCATATGTTGGCTACAAATCATCTCTGGGACCCAAAGGACACAGTTATTAATGAGCTGTCTGTCAGATTGATGCAAATAGTATTGCTAGCTGCCTTTATTTTGTTGGCTAATCATAAACTAATCAAGATAAGGATGGTCAGAGCAGGCTGTTTAAAAATTGGCTTCTTAATTGCACTTTGCAGATGCTGTTGAGAGGCACAAATTAATCTCTAATTTGCAGTTCTCAGCAACTCTTGTGGTTGTTGAAGTGCCGTAATGGACTGAAGGTAAGCCATGATGTTGAACAGTGGGTGCTTGATTGTTGTCTTTTTGGATGACAGACATAGAGCAAAACATATCTGTTTATGTGATCTCACTGTGAGTGTGACACGTATTTAAAATGATGGCTTTGCAGATAATAAAGCAACTCTATGGAGGTAGCTCTACAATGTGGTAGGATAGGAACCTGGACAAGCCCTGCAGTGCTTGAGCTCAGTAACTTTGCATTGTGTTGAGGAAGGAAAAACACCTCACATTTGTTTAATTTGATCCACTCCTGGGGTTTGCAAAAGCAAAATAACTTCCCACTCTGCCATTCTCTACCTTTCCTCTATGGCAGGTATCCATTAGCATTCATTGCAGCCAAAATTGCCTTGGGCATCCCCTTGCCAGAAATCAAGAACGTGGTGACAGGAAAAACCTCTGCCTGCTTTGAGCCCAGCCTGGATTATGTTGTTACCAAGATACCCCGATGGGATTTGGACCGTTTTCAGCATACGTCCAACCAGATCGGAAGCTCCATGAAGAGTGTGGGAGAGGTGAGTGCGAGACTCTCTCCTTTCCTTCCATCCCACTGCTTAGGAGAACTCTCAGAGTATCTGTCTTTGGGGACCTGATGGCTCTTGAAGGTATTTATTCAGCTCAAGTGATTTTTATCCAGTACTGTAATTAATTGAAATGAGTTAGGAGTGTGTAATCTTGGGTGTCACAGTTTGAATTTGTAAATAATTTGACTCTTAAGGGAAGAGACCCACTTTGGACCACCTGAGATTGACTTCATTCTTAGCATTCACTACAGAACTTTTTGTTTGGGGTTGTGTAGTGGTGGTTAATTACAGTATAACTTCAAGAGTTGTAGTTCATTATGCTTTTCAGTGATGCTAATAAACCACAGCTCTCAGTTGTTCCCATAGTTATTTGTCCTCTCTATTAAAACTGTATGTCAAATCCCAGCCTACTTCTGCTCTTGAAATCTGAACATGACCTGTAATCTTGCTCTGAAGTTTTAACTTCTCTTAATGATTAAGTCTCATATCTGGAACATGACAGTATGACTTTTAAACCCTTATTTTAAGGCATCTGGGACAAAATCAGCATTTTCAGACTGCATTTTGAGAGAAGTGAAGCAAAGTGGGTAAATTGCACACTGAATTAGTTAATTATGTATCAGCTACCAAAGCAAAATAATTGTTTATTTTTTCAGTTGCCTTGTTTTCTTAATGCTTTTCAATTAATTATTTTATTAAATAATTTTGACACATGGGACCTTGCTAGCATCAATTCTATCTTGCTGAGGAAAGAAGCCTTCATCACAACTGGAAGGATTATTTAGAACTTGATTTTTCAGTGGCAGCTTTGGGTTCTAATGACAATGAGATGTTGGTTTTGGTTTGGTATTGTTTTTTTGTTTTTCCAAGGAGTTGATGTTTACTGGTACAGATTAACTTTTTGACTGTTCTGTAGAGCTGGGGTTCCTAAATGCAGTTGTCCTGTGCACCGTCAACTGTAAATGCTGCCTGGCCATACATATTTGCAGGAGGAAGCATTGACTCCTTCCAGTAGTCATATATCACAAAAGCGGAACTGCATGAACCCCTTATCCTTCTCAAGGCAGCATGATGGGTGAAGGGATGGGAGAGATATAGGAAATGTCAGTGCTCCAACTGTGAAAGTCTATGACTGCTGGGGTGTGAACTGAAAAAGGGATGGAGAAGAATAAGAGATGCAGTTTGCAGCTGGTTAGAGGTACATGTCAAAAAGGTTAGTCTTCAGGACCTGTGAGTAGGAGAGGATGTCTTTGAAACAGAGAGCTTCTTGCTGCTGTGTCTCTATTAGTATGGACCAGTTGTCTCCGTAGCCCTGAACTTGAAGCGAGATTGCAGCACCTGTTGCATTTTTATTAATTGAACAGTCTGGCCTGGTCTGTTTCTTCCTGAGCTCTGTTGTGCTGGGCAGTGGGCCTGGAGCTGTGAGAAAAGAGAAAACAATGTTATTTTTTTCTTTGACATTTTTCAACAGTGTGTTTGAGAAGATTTTTATGCTGTTAGGGTTTCACTGCACTGGGAAATAAAAATGTTGAAATTTGAGAAATGGCTCTGTTACCTCACAGATTTCCACAGAGAAAGGCTTGTTTTCCTATTAGATGTGATGTCAAGATTGAAGGAGGGAAACCCTAGTGCTGCTATACCGGTGAGGAGTAATCTTTTAAGAGAGCCCTCACAGGGGAGAGTCACTGTTAATGTAATTTAAAGAAGAGGAGCAGATTTCTTCTGAACCTTAGAATTCCCACTGTGAGTTTCTATCTCTAACAGGCTGTTAATCAGAAATAGCCTTTTATATTACCACACCCATGCTGCTGCTTAATGCTTCCCTCTACTACAGTGCTTTGAAGCAGTTTACAGAGGAGAGCAGTGACTTCCTGCATTTTACAGAAAGGTAAACAAAAGCAAAAAGCAGTCACTTGTCTGAAACTCTCTTGATAATATTGGTAGAGTCAGTCTAAGGCTCAGTCAGCCGTGCCTGTCTTAAAGCCAGCAGGACTGTCTTTTGGAGGAGGTACAAAACCTGTAATCATTCTGTATGTCTGTCTTCATGGTTTAAATTTGCACTCTTCTGTTATTCAGGGGATAGCTGGGCTGTAGCTGATGTGGGGGTGCTTTACATTACAGGTCATGGCTATTGGACGTACTTTTGAAGAGAGTTTCCAAAAGGCCCTGAGAATGTGTCACCCATCTGTAGATGGCTTCACTTCACATCTTCCCATGAATAAAGCCTGGCCAGCCATTGTAGATCTCCAGAAAGAACTCTCTGAGCCATCCAGCACTCGGATATATGCAATAGCCAAGGTAACAAAAAATAGAAAGCCCCTGACCTATGTCCCTTGATTTATAGCTACCAGAATGGGTCAGCTGAGGTGACAGATTCTTCACCCGCTTTCTTCTGTGTGTCAAGCACACTAAGACTATCTGATGTAGGATCCTTGATATTGATGTACAAATACTCTCTACCACATGTAATATCCTCTGCAGAACATAATAGCTGAGTGGGTATATGACTTTAATTTTTCCTGCATCATCTGTATTCAGGTAATGTGTTTGGTACAATCTTAGCCAATGCTCGTTGCATTCTGCAGCAGGTACATTCCTATGTCTTGACACTTCATTTTGTAGCTGAGTGTTGGCGGAGACCTGGATCACTTTCCTTTGCTTGTTCCTATAATATAATTGTTTACTAACACTCAGCCCTGATTTACACTAGGGTAAATGTCAGTCAAAGTTGGCCATTTTTGCAGATTATCATTAATTTATAGGAAAGGAAGAAGAAAAAAATTAAGATCCTTTTGATAACTGAGATAAAGGATGATAAAGAATGACAAGCTGCAGTCTGCTGGCTTGTCCATCTGCCCATGCCCTCTATGAAGAGGAAGGGACAACTGTCTTTTATAGCTCCTACTTACCTGTTGGAGGTTTTTTTAAGATTGCAAAATGGCAGGATGGCAGGGAGTGCCCAGTTACTGCTTTTTGTGCCCCTGATTTTGTGGTGGAGTCCTTAAGCCCTTAGTGCTCATGTTTAGATACATCTCATCACATTCTTCACATGAATGTAGGGAGCTGAGGGTGTGCTGTATTTGTAAAAAGGTTTTCACATAGCTGTTCCTCTTATAGGTGGCCTGAACATAAGGCACAAGGTGTTCTATAAATATGTAGCTTGTCTAGCTGTTGACTCTTGCTTTTCAAGCTGGGGAAATGCGTGTCTTCATAAGTGTAGAACATCCTTCAGCAGCTGTGCTTGCTCTGTATTATAGCTTTCTCTTGTGACTGAGAGAAAAATCTTGCTTCTTGTCTCTCTGAGTGGCTCAGAGAGCTTTTATGAAAGGTTAATCTTAACCCCATGTTAACACAGGGGATCTATGAAGGTGAAGGTGAGTTTGTGCCCCACTGAACACTCCAGGTGTTCCCAGCTGGTGGCATTTTCACTGGGAGCTGCTGAAAAAAGCAAGATCAAAGTCTTAATCCCACCATATAAAGAGCTGCTTCTGCCTGACACAGTGCACTAATTCGCCCCTGTTAATAACCGAGGCAAGCAATATCAGTAAGAAGTACTTCTGGCAGCTGAGACTGCCTGCCTGGAAATCCCTTTCCAACTTGCTGACATTTAAAAGCCAACAGTTAGTCCCTGTTAGCTTTCAGCTTTGTTTGAAACGTTGTATGTCTTCTCCTCCCCCACCAAGCCTCACTAGGCAACTCTCCAAGGCTTTTTACTTTTTCACTCTCCTTTGTCTGTTCCTCATCAGGATGACTAGAACAGTAACTGTTCAGGTGAAAGGGAAGGGAGTTCAGCTGCCATTCAGAGCTATTGCTGTTGTAATGGGACTCCCTGTTGTAATGTAAAAGAAGACACTGGGAAAGGGGCTGAAATGGATGAGACTTTTTCCTTGGCCAGAGTGGCCAAGTGGAGAGAGGACGTAGCTGCCTGCTGAGCAGGGATGCTCAGGCTGTATCAGATCTTTTCTGGCCCTTTCAAGGTTGTATACAAGTAGCCTCAGAAGATTTAGGGTGTGGATTTGATCCACACTGTTTCACACCAGGGCCATGATCTCCTGGTTGTCCACACTACAGACACATTATTTTGCACTTGTTCTCCTGTCTGCAGGCAGCTGAATGCTTCCTTTGGTGAGGAGCGGGGTTGGGGAATGAAGGAACAAAGGTGCCAACCCTAGAGACAGCACGGGCAGATGAGCTGCCCTCTGTTGCTTGGCCTGGTGACCAGTCTTGCTCTCTGTCTCGTGTTGTGAAGGCAGTCCCATAAGCCCCTTGGCTTGCCAGCATGCGGCCAGTGTCTACTTCATGGGACACTCTTGAAAGTGAGTAGGGCTCTAAAGTCACACTGTCCTGCTGTGGCTCTCTCCTCCTTCTTCCATGGTGCGTTTAGGATATACTCCTTCATGTAGGTTTGAATGCAGTACAAGCCATCTGAGTGCTGTCCAGGGCCCCTGATAAATCCTTCAACAATTTTCTGCCTGGAAACCTGATATGCCCCTGTAGTGTGGTGATTTGGGAGCAAGAATTGTCTACAAACTCATTCTTCTCTCCCAGTCTCCATATTAATACCACAAGGGTGAAGAAGGTTTATTTCCTCTGTTCCTCCTTTGATTAAGGAGGGGAAGGCATTTGTTTTTTTCAGATCCCTAGGACTTTTCAGTAGTGATGTAATCAGATTAAGTGTATGTGGTCATGCTACCTGTGTGTACGCTCAGGGTCCATTGACTGAAGGTTGGAGACCCTCAAGAGATCCAAGTCTGCACATGTTTTGTGAAAACAGATATGCAGAGGAAGGAGCTGCTCATGTCCCTCTAATGTGGCAGTGTGATTTTTCCCTTGAAGCACTAAGGAATCAGGATGAGGAGAGACCCATTAGCAGTTGCCTCATACCAGCATTATACTCAGAATGTGTGAGAAGGCCAGCCCATTTGTTGCCAGTGCTCGGGATGCTGTGGTGGCCCCGGACTTCTCCTTGCAGACATTTGGAAGAGCAGTGGCTGTTGGATGCCAAGCACTAGCTGAAGGTTTGGTGTGTAAGTGAGGAAAATGTGCAGTAGAAATTTTCACAGCTGCTTGTGTGCAAGCAGGATGTGTGAGTCAGCAGGTTAATGCTGCTCAAGACAGGAGAATAACTGTAATCGGGAGACTAAGGCAAGCTGCCTGGAGTTCCTTTAGAAAAGGGAGAAGGTGGTGTCAGTATTTTGCAGTGCCTGATAAGAGCTGTTACTCATCCCTTGTCCGTGCTGTTGGTGCCGTGGAGCACAGCGCTGAAGTTACCTGTTTCTCCCAGCTGGCATAAAGGCTCCCCATCACAGAGCTGAAGTATGCAGTGCCAATACAACACTGTCATTTGCAGCTTGAAAACTCAAAGGGATAATGCTGAGGTGCAGTGGGCCAAGCTCATGCCTGGATTAATGCTGGAGATTTCTTCAGTGGCATTGCTCTGGCTTTGTTCCGGGGATGCTGTCCTGCAAGAAAACAATTAAGCATGGTAACAAATTAATGAGCCCGATTACTTCAGCTCAGCAAAAATACCATGCTGGTGTTATCGTTATGGTTGATTATACTTGTTTTATCAGGAGAGTTGTAACTGTACACCACTGGTGAGACCCAGGAAATATCAGTGATAGAAGATAGAACTGTATCTTACTGGGGGGCTCTCTAGCACATTCATCTGAGAGTTTTTTAATACTACAGAGTCCTGTAATCTGATGTGTTATGAGTAGTAGCTCTATGGGGTTCCTTTTTACTCCATGGTTTTTGGATAAAAATAATTAAAAAAATTAAAAACAGCCCCAACAAGATAATGCAGGGGAAATTGAATGATCTTGGTATTGATTTGACATACAGTAAGAGAAGCTAGAGTTACACTATATTGCAAACTGTCACCCGGGGTGGGCTTCCCCTTTCTTCAGAGGTATTTCAAAGCTTCTTGTTTTGATTCAGCCTTGTATTTCAGGGGTAAATAAAGATTTATGCTCTGAAGCAGAGAGTTCCTCCACAGCTGAGAAACAGGACCTTCCTGTTTAATATTTGCTGCTAGGAGGTTGGCATGGGTCTGAGATTTAGGCAACCTGAGGTGGTAAGGGGTGCAGATGGAGGAGTCAGAACTGCAGGCTGACTGTGCCCACCTGTAACTAGCTAAGGCACATACTCATTGGCCACCAATCCTTGTTGCCATCAGTTTAAACTTGTCTGCTGTCTCTGTAAAAAGTAAATAATTTCTCTCTTGTTCAAACAAAAGCCAGCTTTTGGTACCAAAGCATGAGTAGAAAAAACTGGTTCTTCCTGACACTGCTTAAGGGGCACATTTTCTGTTGCTGTGGGAGACAGAATCCTGTCTCAAAGATGAACCTTCATTTTGTCCAGTATTTTCTTTTGTCCACCATTTTCTTTTGTCCTACTTTTTGCATCTTTAGTTGCTGCTACCTATTTGCAGACTAAATCTGTATTTGCAAACGTATTCAAGGGTCGTTTGGTGCTCGCCTCTTTTTGGCAGGCTTTGGATAACGAAGTCCCTGTTGATGTTATTCACAAACTCACAGCCATTGACAAGTGGTTCCTGTATAAGATGCACAACATTGTGAACATGGAGAAGATCCTGAAGGAAGTAAACAGGTAAGAGAAAGCAACAGCCTCATCCTCGGATATAGCCTTACCCCCTGCTTTCTGGGGATCCTTCTGCTGGGAAACCTGTAATAGACCTTGATCGCAGATGCAGCCAATGCTGAAAAGTTTATTTTGGTGCTCAGAGTGAGCAGTGTTGTCTGAAAACCAAGTTCACTTCCTCACCAGGACAAAGTAAATTTTTGACACCACTCTTTTTGGTCAAAGAACTTCTTTGAGCGGTTTAGGCATCTTGGCTGTTCTCCGGGATTATGGAAGTTCCAGTTTATTTTGGAAAATCCTCACTGTATCTTTGAGGCTAAGTCTGGGAACATGGATAGCCTGCAATGAGTAACAGCATCTGTACTTGGGTACCCTAGGGCAGAATTAGCCTTCCAATACAGGACTTGTCCTGACTTACTACACCTGAGGGCCAAATAGCACGGCATTATTTTCCAGCCTGGCCAATTGATTTTTAAGCTTCTCTGCCTGGCTGTAACCATGCAGTATATGTTGCTTTTGTGCTGCACTTTCAAACATCTATAATTCCAGAGATATTTAAATATAAATCTTCTTTCTTCAAGAAAAATGACCATATAAAACTAAACAGGAAAGAGAGGAGTAAATTATAGCACAGGGCTGTATTTCAGTTCCAGCCTCTTGCTGACTTGAGCTTTCCCTTAATGGTTTACGAGGTTGGGAGAACCTCTTTGTTGAGTTATTGGCTGTATGTTGGCCGTTTTTTCTCTTCAGGTACCCGTTGTGTTAACCACGTTTCACCACATGATGGCACTGGGAACGCACCGTAGCCAGTGCCATCACTAAGGTGTTTGTTCATCTGCTGTGATTTCTGTTTCTTTGACCAGCTGCGTGGTTTTAATTGAGCGGCTCTTTCTGTCCCTTGGTCCCCGGAACAAGCTGAATCTGGAGCTAAACAAAAATAAATGCGGAGGGACATGTTGAAGAGAAGGAGTAGCTTGATTATTTAGAGAAATCTATTGTTTGGCTGCACAAGTTTTTGCCTTCTAACATCCGTGTCATGTTGCATTTGTCTCAAGTGCCTTAAATATATCCATGTGCAGCTCCTGAGGAAGAAAAACAATATATCCAGAATCAGTTTTATTTCCTTGCTGTTGTATTGGTGTACTCTGGAATGATGCGCTTGGGACCACAGAGGCTGACCCCATCCTCAGCTGTTATAAATCCAGTATCACTCCACAGAGGCTAATTGTGCTGAACTTTCCTATATCACTGAGGTTACTTTCCCTTTCTCTGCTGTGGGTGGCAGGTGATAATACTACTATTATGTGATCAGCAGCTGGTACTTTCCTGCAAAGTTTTTCATCCTTCTGGTGACTAGGCAGTAGACTGTGTAGCTGGCCTGCTACAGCAAGCCCTTTTGCAGCATTCAACCTTGCATTTGTATCATGCACAATGTTGTCCCTTATAACTGGATTCATGCAGTTCAACTTCGATTGCAGGTGGCATAAGTTAACTTAGTCTCACTCATTTACCAATGCAGATTTTAACTCCAGTATCCTTCTTCAAACCTTCCCAAGGAAACTCTGTCACCTCACAACCTGCATTGGAGGGCGAGGATGGACTCTCTGGCTGCATTAGGTTGAAGGCATGTTGGCGGAAAGGCAAAGAGCCAAGGGAAAACACTTCTGACCTGAACTAAGACACTAGTCCAGTGAGCCACATCAGGAAACGCATCTCTGCTATAGCTGAAGAAAAGCTAATTGGGTGGTGCAAATGAGACTTGGCTCACATGTGCTTTTGCTGCAGCCAGCTGTTTCCATTCCCCAGCATGCCTGGCATGAGTTTTACCTGTGCTTTTTACCTGTGTGATTATTTCTGACTGAAAAGAACGGGCTATGACACCATCATTGCTTGAAATCTTTCTCTTGTTGAAATGCAGGTACTAGAACCAGAAGTGGTTGCCCTGTTCCCAGGCACTGTTGCTGGTTACGAGCTTGCTGCCTGTTTGGTCAAATCCATTACTTCCCTTTTGCCTCTTGACTGGTTTGGGGGTTCTTTGCAATGAGGTTTTGGATGCAATTGGAGTAACATCTCTGCCAAGAGTCTTGATTTGGGCCCTGCAGAGCTGTTGCAGAGACTGGTAACAAGGAGATGGTCTCTGCCAAGAGGAAATTTAGAGCCAGAACAAGTGGATATGACAGACAGATGGGGAAGAGGGATCAGAGGCAGGCGAGGCCTTTGTGAGATGTTCAGAAAGCAGCATTCATATACCGCATGCTACCTTGCAGCCTTGCCGTGTGGAGTGATTCAGAGGTAAGCAGGAGGTCTTATTGATTTGTCCATGGAATCTGTTTCTGTCCATGGAAGTTGTATGGGGTAATGTTACGAGGGGAAAAACCTTTCTGACCTGTAAGTGTTTGTCCATTCTCAGTGGCGCACAGTCTATTTGCAGAGACAGGAGAGACTGGGAAGAGCATGCTCTGCCCCATTTACCTTTGTGCCAGAGAGCTTTCCACAAAAGATTGGACCTGGTGCTGGTGAGACCGTGTAGCATTTGTCTTTCTGCAGCAATGATTCTGCTTCTGGGCCCTCTAAGGTGGAGAGAGTTGTTTCAAGTTACATGATTTGGCTGCAGCAAAGCAAATGACCTGAGTGGAATTGGGAAAGGAAAGTAATTTTGAGAGTATTTGCAAGAATATCCAGTAATACCATACATGTCAAACATGTGCCTCGCCTGTTACTCCTGTGACTTACATATTTTTCATTTTAAGTGGGAACCTACATTGTGGGATTTTTGTTGTTTTTTGACCAATTACCTTTATACCTTCAGTAATGTAATCTTAACTATAACTTTCCTCACCACACATGCAAACAAAACCATATATATGTACACACACAGAAAAAACAAGCACTGTCCCATGCTGTCAGTCCATGAATAGGTTATGGTGTATGGCACAGTGGCAGTGCAGTAGGACATGCTGTTTTCAGGAAGTTCTTTCCCTAGATTATGCCTCTCCTGTCCTGTACGAGAAAATGGAGGGGAAGGGCCCTGTGGTGAACCCACTGGCTGTTCATCACACAGCTCATGAAGGAGATGGAAATTTGAACAGACTAGGGGTCTGAGACAATGAGAAGTGAGATGTGTCTTTAAGGCCAGGGTTATGGACCCAGTCCAGATTGAGTCAGATTTACAGTAGGGTCCAGTAACACTGTTGTCACCAAGAGCGTAATTTGAGAAAGAACCAGGGAAGATTGGGCCATCTTGCAATAGACAGAAGTGCGAGTATATTATCCGAAGAGAAACATTTCAATCTTGATAAAAGCCTGTGAAGTATTATTCGAGTAAGAAAAGAGAGAAACCTCTATTTTGCTGTTGACAAGCAAAACATAGAGGTGGTAAAGCTTGCCCAAGTCTCAAAGAGAGTCTGGAAGAGCAGCAAACTGAACTCTGTCTTCTTAAAGCTCAACTCTTCAAATTAACCCTGATGAAAACAGCAGCTCTTTCTTTTGGTGGATACCAAACTAGCCAGGCAGTGGAAAATGATGGCACCAATCATACTTTAGGCCTTTGTTTTGGGGGAGAATGTGTTCTTTGGCATTGTGTCTGTGGGCATTGATTGAAAACACCTCTTGGCCTGTGGTTTGCTTGAAAGGGGTAAGTGCAGTTCTGAGTGTTGCTCTTGTCATTTCTAAGGAGACACAGGTTAATAGAGGCAAAACAAGAAATAGTGGGAGAGTGCAGACCCACTTCAGCTCAGCATTCGTAGCCAGATGCTCTGCTCAGTGGCCCATGGAAGAAGGTGTTTATTGCGAATTCCATTTTGAAGGTCTGTGAAAGGTGTGCTTTGAAAGCTGCTTGCTAGAAGTATGACTTGATTTCAAAACCCGACTGTGGTGGAGTAGCCACAGAAATACAGGTGCTGGGATTAAAGCCTGGTTCCAGCAGGTGATATGGGAAACAGTGCAGGAAGGGAAGATCAGATAGGCCATCAATAACCTGTGCCTTTCCACACTGGGTGTTGCACACCTGCTCTTCTCAAAAGCAATGTCTCTGCTGACCTGAGTGCTTTAGGGACAGGCCAGAGGGCATGTCAGTTCTTGTGTGGGTATAAAGCAGAGCAGGTCCAGTGATGCTAAATGAGGCTGCACTGATTTAATACTCTTTGAGGAGCTGTCACTGACGTATTTGTTGTACTTGCTTTTAACTAACTGGGAAAATTACTTTTGTCTTCTCTGTGAACTGTGGGGCAGGGAAGACTCAGGAACAAATTAGTAATTCGGTACGTGAGGAGACTATAATATAAACAGTTATTCAGCACTGTTGTTTGTGCATTGTGTGGATCTGATATAAGTTACTTTTTATTTGTTTTATAAAGCCATTGGTAATAATTTCACAACTGTATTTTCTTTCACAGCATCTCTACATTTGTAAAAACACCATATATGGGTTTTTTTCCATGATACAGAGCATATACAGGTATTGTCCTTCAAAAGCTGTTGGGGAATCTCTGTAAGTGATAAGTACAATACCAGAAACAAGGAAGTCCGTACCATGGGATCCCCATAAAGATCTCAAAGCTGTCTTTTAGCAGTGGTGTCAAATAGGCTTTGAGGACCCATTTGTTGGCTGTATTTTGGTGGGGGCCGCTGCTTCAATGCATCGCTTAATCCTAGGTGTGAGTCATTTAGGTCTTAGGGCGCAGTATGAGCTTTGTGTTACTTATGTTGTCCACAAGGGGATTTATTAGTCCAGGGACCTGAATGTTAAAGATGCAAAGGACAGTGATAGCTGTTCAGTGAGAAAGTTTTGTTGGTTTACAGCTCCAGCTTCCCTAAATGCTCCTTTGACAGCTTTTTGTCAGTCATCTCTTGAGTTTCTCAGGAGGGCAAAAAAGGTAACAGTCTGTCTTCTTGAGGAGAGAAGCAGAGAGAGAATTTATACACCAATCTCATTATTTTAATTGTATCATGTTCAAAATCTTGTAAAACATCAGGAGCAATCAAGGAAGCCACTAGGAGCCTTAAAGCAGAGTGGGACAGTGAGAAAATGCAGAAGAATGTGCATTTGTACATAATTCAGCCTGAAATCAGATAGGCTTTTGAAACCCTCCAGGTCTATGACTACTGAAATAGGAAGAGCTCTCTCAGGATAGGGCATTAGGCATTTCGGTTCCAGCACTTTTTGCTTTTTGGTTCACTTTGCTTGCTATAGTGAAACTGTAGGCTGGGCTTAAATCAACCCCCTCCAGATTCAGGAGGAGTGGAGTTCAAGACTCATGGGCTGAACTTGAGTGTGCTCATCTTTGCAACTCATGTGTGTGTGTCCACAAAGCATGAATAGCTGCAGAGATAAACCAAAGTGGCCTGTAGGGCTGAGCATGTGGGTTTATAGGGCAGATGTTAACTGACACAATAGCTGTGTCTATAATGCTCCCCACTCAGGTTTTGTCTCTCAGTGCACAAAATATTCCTGATCCTTTTCATAAAGACCCATTAACATGCACCTAAGTAATATGTGAATGGACAGAAAATTGACGACATACCTAAAATGAAGCAGAGCCTGATTTGGGAGACAAGAAAAAGAGTGCTGCTTCCTGTATTGAGCTGGATCTTTCTACCAGCACATTTATTCAGCATTACTCCTAAACTGGTGGATCAGATGAAAGCCAGTCAAGTGGAAGAGAGGGCCGTGCTGAAGCGAGCAGGCTCTCCTGATAATTGCAATGCTGTCAGTGTTCCTCCAGTCAGTTAATAGATTTCCTCAGGTCCTCTGTGCCAGGTGAAAATTTCCTCATTAAGGGGAATTTATTCCATTTCCTTTTATCATTTATTATTGAAGAAAAAGTGAGTGGCTGGAGCTCCAAAGATCACAGGCTGGAATTTTAAACAAAAACCAACAACAAACCAGCACTGGAAGCTGAAACAGAGGCAAAAGCAACATTTAGGACAAGCTTGTATTGTTTATAAACTGCAAAATATGCAGGGGACTTTAGCTTTCTGAGGAAGTGAACAGCCACTAAATGATTTTGGAAGTGTGCAAAAGTCTAATTGTCTGATTTTGAAGCTCTAAAACTTCTGTCATTTTGCAAAAATGAATGTTAGGAGAAAGAAGTATTACAGGAGTTTGGAATCATGGCTGCTAAATCTTCCCTTGTTTCAAAATCAATTATAAACCAATGAGGGAGTTTAATCTTTGGATACTCTGTTTGAAGAGTAAGTAATGCTCCAGGGGAAAGTGGGAGGCAATGATGTAGGACTAGGTCATGTGTTTGGGAATAGCCAGAACTAACATTTTGGGGTTTTTTTTTCTTCTTTTCTTTAGTGCTGGATTTCTGATGGGGTCTTGGAAGGGTTATTTGTATTCAAGTGTTACTTCAAACTGGTTACCTTTTTGCATGGATTACTAAGTGTCCTAACCTAATTTAAGCTGCTAGCCCAAGGCAAATGAATCATGTTGCAAAATAATCACTGCTTCTTTTCTGCCCGCCCTGCTGAGGGGGAATGATGATGAATGATATTGTTATATTGAGATACAAAAAACCGAATTGAAACAAGCTGCAAATGAAGGTAATTTTCTTACTCTGTCAGTAATCAAGCGACAGACAGCTATGTGTGTTTCTGAGGCAGAAGTGGGGGAGAGAAAGGGAGCAAACTGCACTGAAACAGGCTCATTTTTCTGGGGTCATCAGGTCTGCTCACTTGTACTTATGGAATGCTTAATCTAGGAGAAAAATCTAATGCGGCTGTGGTCCTCCTAATAGCCAGTGATGGCTCACATCTGTTTTGCCAGAGAATTGGCAGATTTTGCTTGCTGTTTTTCCTTCTGTAAAACACCTGTCCATCCCTTTAGTTCTGGCATTCACTGTTTCTGCAAGAAGTCCTGTCTCTTAGCTGAGATCAGAAAGCAGAAAACTGAGGAGAGCAAAGGAGTTTCATGGTGGAGGAGTTACTGCATGGGAACCAAGGGCTTAAACATACTGCAGTGTTGCAAAATGGGTCTTATTTGGGGATGTTTTTCTGCACCTGGAACTAAATCCAAAACCTGGGAAGCTCAACCTGCTGAATTATGCAGGACTGTTTCCTTCTAACATTAGCAAAGAACAGGATCTTCTAGAGTAAGAAGGGTAATGTGAAAGATTGTGGAGATCGAGGTCGTAGGTGGCACTCTTGCCTGGAGTCCCCTGAGGGCAGAGCAGGCTGGTTATTGGTGCCAGAAGACAGCAGTTACTGAGAGTGTTTCTCCTGCAAATCCTCACTAGCTGTCTGCCACGCTGTTGTAGGCAGGTAGAACACTCTGTTGTCATATTGCAGGGGAAGGAGAGGTGGCATTGGGGAATTCATTGAGGAAAACCCCACTTACCCAAGGATCTGAACCCAGTTCTGATTCCAGAACCCAATTCTGATCCCCCGTTCTGCTCACAGAACTTCTGGTTTGACACTTCTGTGACTCTCACCTGTATTACACTTGCCTGACTTCACCAAGGGCAGCAGAGCTGCTCTGTGCCTAAGCCAGAGGGGAAAATCCATTCTGATGACTCTTTCATGCTTCAGCTTCTTGACACATTCCAGTAAAGTGGCCTCCTCCCACTCAAATAACATAATGCTATTTATTTTAAAATACCATCAAGCAAAGGACATAATTCAAAAGCTCTGATTTAGGAAAATTGCTTGTTTGTTAATCATTTCCTTTTTCCTGATTCAGAGCTTGCTTACTCATAAAATATTGATTTATTGGGCAGGCAAGGATGCTCTTGGCAATGAAGATGAAAAGCAGAAGTGCTGATAAAAATACACAGGCTTTTTAATGTTTTTGCAAAAGCTGAGCTTAGAAAAGGTAGCTTAGAAACAGACAGGCAGAAACTTTAAGGGCTATAGGTGGAGTCAAAACAAAGTGGAACAAAGTGTGGGAGAGAAAAAAAAAAAGTGGAGGGAATAAAGGGGGAGTGGAGAAGATGAGAGAATCAAAGGTGGAATGGGCAAGAAACTCTTCAGCTTTAGAGATGGCCAGGGAAAGCAATGCATTTGAAATAAATAGCAAAAATTAGGACTGCTGCAAAGCAAAACTAGTAGACCAAGAACACAGGAAGTATTGAGAGAACCTAATTACAAATATGAAATTAATCTGCTTTACCCTGTCTACATCCCCCTCTTACATTGTTTGTAATACAAGAAGTAGCACAAATGATATGGAAAAAAGTGTACTTGAGGCTCTCAGAATGAAAAACCTACCTTGCACGTGAGCCTCTGAAGTCAGATGATTTTTCAAAACGTTGACCACTTCTGAAGGTAGACAGCATCCTCAGCAGCAGAAAGAAAGACTTGTATGGGGCAAACTGTAGTGTTTTGAGGCAAGTTGTCCCCCAATTATGCCTCTGAATGGCACATCCCAGAGCTTCAGAAATTTTGTGCCTTTGTGTGGAGTGGGCAGCTGCAATGAGAGACAGCAGATATAAGTACATAAGTAATTATTGATCCAACCCAGTCTGGTGAGGCCTATATTTAAAAATTTAGACTGGGAAGAAGAATGTGTGAAGGAGAGACTGGGCTAAAGTTTGGGTATGGAGATGTGGGGATGCTGAATCCAAGGAAGGAATCACTGCAGCTCCTCCATGGAGATCATGCAATGGTAAATGACCAAACAGTTGTGGATACAGTGACCTTGTGCTAGCCTTATGGAAAATGCTGCCTAGAAGATGATGGACCTTATCCTGAGTCACTCATTCCTGTCTCAAAGATGCAAGGAAATAAATTATTTAACTTCCTAGTACCAGCAGACTGCCTGTAGATATTACCTTATATGTGTTTGTGGGGGGCATACAGTGCAAAAAAAAGGTTGTTTATGTATGAGGATTGCATTGCCTAGCTGCATCTTCTTCCTTTTCTTGCCTTTGTGTGCATGATCCTACAGCGACTCTATGCAGTATGAAAAACACAAGCACTCATATCTTTGAAGTATTCCTGTAAAGCCTCATGCAGAGGTGTTTTTCTTGTCTAATCCCAGTGAAACTGTTCCAGAGGAGACACTGAGGAGAGCCAAACAGATCGGGTTCTCAGACAAACAGATTGGGAAATGCCTGAGGATGACTGAAATCCAGTGTCGTCAGCTGAGACTGAGGAAGAATATAGTGCCCTGGGTGAAACAGGTATGTGAGAAACACCGCTGTTCATGGTGGGGGATTCCAAGAGTGCAAGGAACGGGGGATCTCCGTGTCCTGAGGTAACCAAAGTGGCAGACCTGGTTCTATTAACATCTGTGGGAGTTTTGCCACTGACAGTAAGGAACAAATTTCACCCATGTAGCTGTTACTTCTGCACTGCAGTCATCAATGTTAATGAGATGAACATTCCCAAAGAGAGACTCAGAAAATTCTTGTTCACATTCTGTGTCGCTGAGGGGGAAACACAGCTCTCTGGCTTCAGAAAAAATGGTGGCCCACCATGGTGTGACCATGAAAAGTGTGATATGTCATTTCTCTTGGTAGTAACTTTTACAGGATAGTCCTTTATTTGAAGTGTGCTGTTGTTATGGGTTCATTTGCTATTCATTGTGATAGCAAAAGTGTAATGAACTCATCTAGTATTCATGGCAGTGTCACCAGTGTTTTGCTAGGTGTTCTGCTGCTGCATTTAAGGTATACTGTTATTAAACTGCCACCAGCTGGTTTTCTGTCCTTACAGGGGAAAAAAAAAAAAAAACAACCCAAATTACTGAATATTTCTGAAAGAGCCCATCTGTATCCTCAGGCCCAGTTCCAGGTGCGAAATCTCCTTCTGTTCCCCAGCTGCTGTTTTCCTTCCATGTCCTCACCTGGCCCACAGAAATGTGCCTGGTCTTGCACTGCGTTCTTTCAGCTGCATATGGAGCTGCAGTGCTGGACAGATCTGTGTGCCGCGGTACCCTTAATAAGGTTGTTCTACTTATGCCTGCATTTGTGGCTTCAAAGCATATGTTTCTTCTTGAGCCATGAAGTACAAGTTGCAGTATTAGCAATGGTAATGAGCAGCAGACATTTACATAGTGCTAGTGACGTAAGGTCACATTCTTCATTATTCACCAGGATTTGGACAGCTAGTGGGGACTCCTGAAAATACTTGAAGATTGGTCAGATTTTTAAATGCTATAGCATGTAAAAATTTATGTCAGGACTGCTTTAATATTGTTCCCTGCTCAGTATTCTGTGTAGAAATGCTCATCTGTTCACTCAGGGAGCTTCGGTAGTCATGTGACCTAGATGGACCAGTAACCACGTATAACATGTAATAAGTAGTTGACATAAATAGTTTGTGAACAACCTAGGAGGCAAATTATTCTTCTGGGCTCTCTGGTGACTAATTACATAAGAAATTGTTGAAAACTACATGTAAGGGGTGGTTGAAAATCACTCTTGCTTTGTGTATCATTTAATTATCAAAGCGCAAGTTATATTGTAACATAAATACGTAGTACTGGCACTGCTAGCTGCTCCTCTGCATGATCTCAGAGTGATACTGAGTGCATGTTTGTATTCAATATGGGAGTAAGATGGGGTAAAGAGTATAGTGTGAAGATCCCGGACTGTACAGCTAAGGAGGACAGGAGACATGGAGGAATGGGGATCTGTGTAATCAGTGCTGCCAAACTAACTAGAGAATGAGGCCCTTGGCAAGAAAGGATGGATGGGGAAAGTTCTTTGGCTGTTGTTTTGCCAAAGAGGTGTGCAGTTAAAACTGCAGCTTAGAAAGAGATGGCAGACTCTTCTGTTGACTGAATTGCAAGGTCTGGGGGGAAGTCCAGGCATATGCTGCATCGCCAGCGAAAGACAGATCACCTCCTTTTGAGGAAAGAGGTGATGGGGAGATAATAGGACAGAAATAGGAGTAGAAAAAGGCAGAGGGAAAAGAAAAAACAAAAAAACCAAAAAACCTGCATGTAAGAAAGATCTGGCGCTGGCTAAGTGACAATCCTTCCTCTTCTTCTTCATACAGATCGACACATTGGCAGCAGAGTACCCAGCAGTAACCAATTACCTCTATGTCACATATAATGGGCAGGTAGGCACATTCATTTAATCTCTTTTCCCTAAGCTGTGTTATTTCTGGAGATCTTGCAGGTGTATCAATCTCCATAGGAAAACTTTTGGATAGTGTTGCATAGAATCCTCTTGCAGCAGGCCTAGAACATTCTCTTGTACAAATACTGATTCAGTGCATTTACTGTTAATGCCCCTATGTTGTTATGATCCTGTCCTTTATCATCCATACTTGCATCTTCTGTGCACAGGTCATGTGCTGGGAATGCAGAACTTGAGTTTCACTCATGTCATCCCAGCGTTCATTTTTGTGTGAAACTTAACGGCTCTTTATGCTGCTTGAATACCCAAATCAGAGGTGCTGTGTCTCCTTTGATTTGGGTGCAGCATCACTAATTCCACTGGAGTTGCACTTGAATTATGTTGCAGAAACTTGAGATCAGGTTTGAGCCCCGAAGGATCAGACTGTTGAATATGGTCTGAGCACCAGGAACTGTTTTTCTGAAAATCAGGGAGTTAGGTGCTGTGGAGCAGAGATCGTAGTAACTTTTCTCCCTCTCTTTTCAGGAACATGATATAAAATTTGATGACTGTGGAGTGATGGTGTTGGGCTGTGGACCATATCACATAGGTAAATCTTTCTTACAACTCCTCTGTTCTCCTTGGACCCTTGAGCCTTCTTTGAGTATTCTTGTGGTTCATTTGTTCCTCTTCTCATGTGGTGACAAAACCCTCAAGAGCGCAGTGCACAGGACATCTATTCCTAACACAAGGTGTGTCTTTTACACTTGCTTGGAGATTTCATTTCACGCCCTGGAAAAAACAGAATTTTATTACTGTTCACTTGTTGTGATTTCCATAAAGTTTTAGAGAATTTTTTAAATCTTACTTTTTGCACATGTTAAGGTCTTGAGACTCTGTTACCTTGTATAGAATTTTGTTGCTCCCACACCTGTCTTACGTATTGACTGCCAGCTCATGACTATGTTGTTATATACTGCACATTTTACTATGAAAATATTTTGAAATCTTCAGCTGCTTTTTTTATAAGCAATTCTCTGTATGCTGTTTTTTTCAGCCCACTCAGGTGATTATGCAGCATCAGAGTTTCCTTATGGAAACTCTTATCAGGTAGACAGACTGCCAAATTCTGTGTATGATGACTTTCACTTTTTCTTTTCATGGATCCTTCCAAATAGCTTGCAACTATTGACAAGAAAAGGATTGCTTGTTATTCAGAAATATTTTTGCTCTGCATCTCACAAGTAGTGGTAATGGTCTTTGAAAGCTGACATTTAAAACTGCATCCATTTGTTTTTGCTTGGATGAACAGGTCACATGCTACACTCCTGTTACTGTTTGTAGCTTGTGTTCATGAACTCAGTTTCCAGTATGAATGTTAAGATGGGTGAAGTCAGGAAGAACACTTCATGTTTATGCTTGTTTTTTGTGAATGCTTCTGCCAGTCAACATGCATGGTTACAAAAAATGAACATAAAAATTATGACTGTGTTGTTTAATAATTTGATCAAAAGTATGTAAATATATTTTGAACTGCTCATTTAAAACTCTTAATTGCTTAGATTAGCCATGCAGGTCTGATCTTGGTCTTACTTGTTTTGATTGGATCAAGACAATCTTTGGAAGAGGGTGCAGCTAAGTAAAGGCTGCTAAAGAAAACCGCTATTTGCACCTCTAAAAGAGTTTTTTGGTTGGTACAATAGCCAAGATTATTTGTTGTTTTGTTTTGTTATCTTTTGAAGGCAAGTAAGCAGCATGCTTTTCCTCTGTGCTTTCAGAATTGTAATCATAATTCAGCAGGATCAACTTAGTGTTCCTTGTGGATTTAGTGTTACAAAACAGGAGCAGGTCAGGAAAGGCTAAATGATTTGAATGGAAGTTAAACATGATCTTACCTTTCATTTTTTATTTTTAACAAGATTATTTCCTTTGTGAAAACTGAGCTTTAGATTGTAAAAAGCAACCTTATGATTTTTATTTGAAAATATTTTGAAATATGTTACGTGAAGAGCTTGGGTACGTTGACACTTTCGCAAAGAAATAAAATTATTTTGGGGAATTTTGATGTAATTTCAAAAGTCACGCTACATTGAGTGGCTGCATCAGTGGACAACAGCAGAGCTATAGATGTTGACTATCTGGACTTCTCTAAGGCTTTTGACATGGTACCCCACAACATCCTTCTCTCTGAACAGGAGAGGTATGGATTTGATGGGTGGACTGTTTGGTGGATGAAGAATTGGTTGGATGGTCACACCCAGATAACAATGGTTATTGGCTCAAGGTCCATATGGAGATCAGTGACAACTGGCAGCCTTCAGGGATCTGTATAGGGACCAGTGCTGTTTAATATCTTCATCAATGACATAGTGGGATTGGGTGTATGCTCAGTAAGTTTGCAGATGACACCAAACTGAATGAGGTGGCTGACACACTAAAGAGATGGGACATGGGTGAGAAGGACATGGACAAGTTCAGGAAGTGGGCCTGTGCAAACCTCATGAAGTTTAATAAGGCCAAGTGGAGGGTCCTGCATCTGGGTTGGGGCAACCCTCAGTATCAATACAGGTGTGAAGGGATTGAGAGCAGCCCTGCTGAGAAGGACTTGGGGGTACTGGTGGATGAAAAGCTGGACATGACCCAGCAGTGTGTGCTCACAACCCAGAATACCAACCATACTCCGAGTTGCATCAAAATAAGCTTGTTCAGCAGGCTGAGGGAGGTGATTTTGCCCCTCTGCTCTAGTGAGATGCCATCTGGAGTACTGTGTTCCAGTCTGGAGCCCTCAGCATAAGAAAGATGTGGACCTGATGGATCCAGAGCAGGAAAGATGATCAGAGGGCTGCAGCACCTCTCCTATGAGCACAGGCTGAGAGAGTTGGGATTGTTCAACCTGGAGAAGAGAAGGCTCTGGAGCCTTTAAGCACATAAAGGGAGCTTTTAAGAAAGATGGGGACAAACTTTTTATCTGGGCCTGTTGCAACAAGACAAGGGGTAATGTTTTTAAACCTTCATTTGGCTTTGTTAAATGTCATGTAATTTGCACTAGCCCCACCTCTCAAGCCTGTCTAGGTCCCTCTGGATGACATCCTTTACCTCCAGTGTGCCAGCCACGCCATTGGGCTTGGTGTCATTGGCAAACTTGCTGATGGTGCACTCTATCCCAGTGTCCATGTCTCTGACAAAGATGTTAAATAGCGCAGGTCCCAGTACTGACCCCTGAGGAACACCATTTGTCACTGGCTACCACTGGGATGTTGATCTGTTGACTAAAACCCTTTGAGTGCGGCAATGCAAATGAGATGACCCATCCCTGGAAACATTCAAGATCAGGTTGATGGGGCTTTGAATAACCTGATCTAGCTGAAAACGTCTCTGCTTATTGCAGGCAGGTTGGACTAGGTGACATTTAAATGTCCCTTCCAACCCAAACTACTCCATGATTCTGTGATTTTATATTCTGTATTTAAAAAGAAAACTGTCCAAACTGGAGTGTCTTTCTATTTTTTTATTTTTTATTTTTTTTAAATTTTCATGTTAACTGCAATTGTCCGCCACTTCTTCTGTCAGGACAGGCGAGGTTGTTCAGCCTGGAGAAGAGAAGGCTCCAGTGATACTTCATAGTGGGCTTCCAGTACCTAAATGGGGCCTACAGGAGAGATGGGGAAGGACTCTTTATCAGATAGGAGAAGGGATAACAGTTTTAATCTCCTGAAAGACAGGAGATTTAGTTTAGATATCAGGAAAAAGTTCTTTACTATGAGGATAATAAGACACTGGAACAGGTTGCCCAGGGAAATTGTGGATGCCCCATCCATGGAGGTGTTCAGGACCAGGTTGGATGGGGCGTTGAACAACCTGGTCTAGTGGGAAGTGTCCCTGCCCATGGCAGGGGGGCTGGAATTTGATGATCTTTAAGGTCCCTTCCAACCTAAAACCATTCTATGATTCTATGTTCTTGTTAACTAATATGCCAAATAAATACATGATATGAATCAGTGTAGCTGCAAACTCTTGAAGTTCAGAGTTTGCATTGATGCATCTTTCATGCGCACGTGAAGGCCTCTGGCTCACTGAGAGCCTGAGCTACAGTGTGTGACCTGTGCTCTATGAGGGTATTACTCAGATATTCAAAGCAATGTTTGCTCTTCAATTGCTGCCAGAAGAGTACCTCCTGTCCTAGCAGAGAGGTCTGTTCGTGTGAAAGTCAGCCCTGAAAATAGTGTAAATAAGCTATTCCACTAACTGCATGGCCCAGCAGAGTGCTCTGTAAATTTCAAAGTGTACACGTAGATTTAACATGATTGAAACCTGAAAGTGAGTTCAAAACCATGCTTGTGTTGATGTAGTAATTCCCTTTTGAGGAGTAGTGTCTGGTTATGCAACAGCAGTCATTTGATCCTCCTGGAATCTCTGCTAAGGCACATGGAAAATAGGGAGGTGATTGGATACAGCCAACATGGCTTCACCAAGAGCAAATCCTGCCTGACAAATCTGATGGCCTTCAGTGATACTGCCACAAACTTGGTGGATAAATGCAGAACAATGTATGTCATCTACCTGGACTTATGCAAACCATTTGACACTGTCCCTCATGACATCCTAGTCTCCAAATTGAAAAGTCACGGGTTTGATGGATGGACGATTTCATGGATAAGGAACTGGCTGGATGGCCTCACTCAAAGGGTTGTGGTCAATGGNGGAGGAGAAGGACTTGGGAGTTCTTGTGGATGAGCAGCTCAATATGAGTTGACAGTGTGCACTGGCAGCCCAGAAAGCCAACCGTGTCCTGGGCTGCAGCAAAAGAAGTGTGACCATCAGGTCATGGGAGGTGATTCTCCCCCTCTACTCTGCTCTTGTGAGACCCCACCTGGAGCACTGTGCCCGGCTCTGGAGTCCTCAACTTAGAAAGGACATAGAACTAACTATTGGAACAGGTCCAGCGGAGAGCCACAAAGATGATTAGAGGGTTGGAGCACCTCTCCTATGAGGACAGGCTGAGAGAGCTGAGGCTGTTCAGCCTTGGAGAAGAGAAGGCTCCAGGGGAGACCTTGGAGCAGCCTTCCAGTATCTGAAGGGAGCCTACAGGAGAGCAGGAGAGTGACTCTTTGTCAGGAAGAGTAGTGATAGTACAAGGGGTAATGGTTTTAAACTAGAAGAAGGGAGATTTATATTGGATATTAGGAAGAAATTTTTTCCTGTGAAGGTGGTGAGGCACTGGAAGAGGTTGCCCAGGGAAGTTGTGGATGCCCCATCCCTGGAGGTGTTTAAGTCCAGGCTGGATGGGGCTTTGAGCTTCCTGGTCTAGTGGGAGGTGTCCCTGCCCATGACAGGGGGGTTGGAACTCAATGATCTCTGAGGTCCCTTCCAACTCTAACCTTTCTAGCGATTCTAACGTTTCTATGATTACTAGCATTACTAATTATTTGCTCTCTTCCCACTGTTTGGACATGACCATTACTTGACATGGCTGGAATATCATAGAATTGTAGAATGGTTGGTGTTAGAAGGGACCTTAAAGATCATATAGTTTCAATGCCCTACCATGGGAGTGCACTACAGAAAGTGAATGAAATCTGGTGATCCTTCTGGGAACCATTCAGTTTCAGGTTTGATTTCCCCTCTTTTCTGAGGGGTTTTACCTGAGCCCTAGGGATGTTTTGAGGTTCCTATTTGACAGAAGTAGGGCGATATATTGTACACCTGTCAATGAGTGACCCGTGACAGACATCTGTTTATGACTAGGTGGCAGAGGCAGCAATTAAGCACAGCCTAAATTTCCAGTGTATCTTGTTGCACAATTATACATCTAAATACTGATATCAGTTAATGTTCATGTAATGACTGTAAACACATCACGATGAGGCTGAGGTTTTCTTGTAGACTCTTAAGTGTAACCATATAATGGTGTTTTTTCATGTGTATCATTCTCTGTTTATGGTAGCCCTCTTACAAGTTTGAGCATAAAAATTTATGGGGCAGCAGCTGTTAGCTGCACTCCTGAAGCCTGCAGTGCTGCTGAGTTGCAAGTCCTGCAGTTTGCTCAAGACCAAGCACCAAGTCCTGGTGCCTGTCTGAGTGACAGGTGACTCCCTTGTTGCTGCATTTCTTTAGAGGTGGCCACAGAACTTACTCCGGGTTCAGGACAGTAGGAGGTGCTTGTCCCACAGTGTTGCCATAGTCACTGTGCCCTTTAAACTGAGATAAAAGGATCACAGTGTGGCTCTAAAAGTGTTCTACTGATTTGTTTTATCTAGAGTCAGTGCACGGGAAGGCCAAACCCACTGAGTTGTAATTTTTCTGGGTTAGCCACACTCTGCTCTTCTAGTAGGTAAAAAATACTTCAGACTTGTAGTTTTCAAACTACGTCTGCACAAATGCTTTGTGTTTCCTGGAGTAAATAGTGCTGTCTTATGATAATGGGCACTCAATTTCATCACCTCTAAGGTTCTGCATCTTAGTTTATCTCAGCATGTTGGTTGGGAGATAGTAGTAACTAGATGGGCAGCAAGAGCAGATGTGAGTGTATATGAGCACAGGATGACAGACGTGTTACAGAAGCCTGCCACTCCTGAGCAGCTGAACCAACTTACCTGTTGTGCTTGGAGGCTTACATTTGTGGGTGATTAGTTTCTGTGGGAGGACAATTAGACTGCTTGCTCTGCACTGACAGGAGGCAATGCTGAGGTTTTTTCTTTTTCCTTTTTAAGCCTGAGTGCTGAAAATGTCTGTTTATGTTTTCTTCTCTGCATCCTTCCTTCCCTTGCCCTCTTCTCTGTCGCCTGGCAGGCAGCAGCGTGGAGTTTGATTGGTGTGCTGTCTCCAGTATCCGCACGCTGCGTCAGCTTGGCAACAAGACCGTTGTAGTGAATTGCAACCCGGAGACGGTGAGCACAGATTTTGATGAGTGTGACAGACTGTACTTTGAGGAGCTGTCATTGGAAAGGATCCTGGACATCTACCAATATGAGGTAAAGAAAAGCAAAAGAAGCAACAAAAAGCCATGAAGCAAACCAAACTTTTCAAAATTCATGTCACTAGCTTGCTTTGGCAGAACAGCTAGGGGTGAGCCGTGAAAGCTTGCTAGCAAAAGCTGTTTAGTTTGGATCCCAATGTTGCATTTTACACATCGTTGATGTTCCCAGCAGACTGCTCAATAATGAATGCCAAATAAATATTAAATTATTTTGCAAGATGCCATATTGTGCAATATTTACAAGCAGATTTAATTTGCTGCTCAGTCATTTATTGCACAAATTGTTCTGCCCTTGCAGTGCTGAGCTTTAGTACTTAAGCATATCCTTGACTTTAAGCACAAAGTCTTGTGCTTAAGTGTAACAAGTTACGTTCATAATGCTAATGTGCTCAAGAACTTGCAGTCTTGATCTTGCAATACAGTGGTGGTGAATGTGATCCAGCATGCAGGTAGTCAGGTCAGGAAGGGCCATTGGAATTGATACCAAGCCAAAACATGTTCCAGCTCCTGATCCAGACATTGCACTTGTCTATCTGGAGTTTTCAAGCACTCAAAATTGCTGATGCTAAGAGATGGAGAAGAATCCCAGACAGATTGGGCAATGGGAGGGTATATAATGTAAACAATTGGTCCCAGTTATGGGAAATGTTGATTTCTACCTGGTGACACTCTCATCTTGGATTTGGGGCTGAAGCTTTCAAAGGCACTTACAGGAACTTTATCTCCCTTGAAATTCAGTTTGAGTTAGTCATGTAACTTGCTCAACCAACTTTGCAGAACCCAGGTCACGTTAACCTATGGTTTTCTTGGCTGTTTTTCCCACTCATTGCATGGCAATTTGAGCTCATCTCCTTTGTGAATGAGTGCAAGTTTCTAAAATGGTTTTATAACATGGCTGATAACATTTATAAGATTTTGATCATTCCAAATTTGGAACCAAGCAAACAGACATCAGAACTCAAGTCCCATTTTCTAGGCTCTGTTCTTAAACCATACATAAAATACCATCTAGGGCCACTTTGTATGTTCATACTTTCCAATGGGAATGGTATCGTTATGCCAAATTTGTTAATAGGGAAACTAAGTCTTTGAGGAGTAGAGGGACTGTACAGTCATTCAGAAGGACATAGGTGGACCTAGGACAAACTCCAGACCTTCAGCAGAATGTGGTCTAAAATACCTTATTTGCCACATGTCATTTCTTAGAAGGGAATTAGCCAAATGCTAATATTCTGTTAACAGAATACTTCCTTAGGCAAATACAGCTGGAAGTCAGTTCCTAAGGAAGCGACCAAGTTAAAGATTCAGGATCTATTTCTGAGATCCCTTGCCAGTCTTGCATGTAACTACCTTTCCCAGTTTAAATTTACAAAGCATGAATTGCACCATGATTTCAGAATGATCTTTTAAACTTTTCTGCTCATTAGCCCCCTCAAGTGTTTCAGTGGGGTAAATACTCTGACAAGTCCTGAACCATGAGCAGACCATGGATAAAACCATCAGCAAACAGCGGTCACAGCCCTTTGCTTTTGCCCTCAGTAGAGATGATAATCAACTTACCTAAATGTTATTAGGATTAGCATCAAACCTCGGGCAACTATTTAAGCTCAAATAAATAGATGTACTGAATTCCTCAGTTTTCTTGATTAGACAAAGTAGGCTATGTTGAAGAGAAAGGTTCAGCACCAAAGAGACTGAGGTTCTGGAACTACTCTGCACAGAGCTGCTCACATAGTCCTGTCCCAGGGACATACTCAGCTGTTTCTTCTCTTCCTCTTCCTTGTGTCCCTTTTATCTCTCCCTCTCCAGTTGACATTTACAGCTGCTCTGACTCACTGGAGACTGAGCTCCGCACAATGGAGAGATGCTTCAGAGGGAAGTTTAATTTACTGGGAATGTGCAAAGTTAGGTCGTAGTCTATGAGGACAATAATTTAAAAAAAAATAAAATATTTCCTTCCCTCTGATATATTGACTTTTTGTTTCTAGAGAAGATGTTCTCTTTTTATTTTAATATCTATCTGCTTGAGGGCCTCTTCTGTTCTTTTTCAGTTTTTTAGAGTCATTCTGAAACAATTCATAAAACTAAAGGAGGCTCTTAGGTACAATTTTAATGGTCTAATTTGTTTTCAAACTCAGGGAAAAAGAAAACCCAACTCTATTACTAATGACATAAAAGCAAGGTGGTAATAAAAAGAGTGATTTTTGTTATAAAGGAGAAAATAATTCTCTCTAGGCTTCTTTCAGTATGTTACATATAGTGTGTATTTTACAGGTATCTATTGGCAAGAAAATTAATAATTTTCTATATAATTAAAATATGGCTGATGACAAAGTGATATGCAGTGGTATCCATTTCTGTCTGCCCACGTTTCTCAGTGGAACACTCCTGTTCACTAGCAGAGCAGTGGTCTACTCTCTGGGCAGTATTATCTTTTTGAAAATTGGAGCAGAATTTTAGAGGAAGAAGTAAGCAGCAGCTGGGTCTCAATTTATGGACCATTTGGAGTAAGAAGGAGTATATGATTCTTTGCTATATGCTTGAATAAGCCATCTCTTCTGTCTCCTTGGAGCTGGAGTCCCTAATGCCATTCCAACTTTGATGTAGGCAGTACTTGGATTCTAGGGGCTCATTGACTAGAATTGTTTTAGAGGAAGAAATAAGCGGTAGCTGAAGAGGAACTGTTAGGCAGGGCATTCGCATTTCAAATATGTGGAGGATAGATCAAGATGTTGGTTGACCTTGGCATTAAAGTTAGCTTGTCTTAAAATCAAACAAGAACCATTCCAAGCTGCAAGAAGGGGTTTGCTTATTCACTGTCTGATTCTTGTCCATGGGGGATGATAAGGGATCTGGGGACTAGAGATAAGTACTGTATTTTGGATGGGTCTGGGAGCTGTAAAGAACAGATTTTTTTGTTTGAGTTGGAGATGGCAAGCTCTGATGTCATGAGGCAGCTCCATGTGGGCTCAAAACAGCTTCCGTCCTTGTTCCACCCTCTACTAATGAGGCATTTTTCACTCCCTCTTCTAAGCTTTCTCAGATGGCCGTTTTTGGCCAGCAACAGCATGTCATCACAGAAGTGACTGCATAGCGAAAAGAAGGAAAAAGATATCTCTAGCACTGAATATTAGCGTGTTAAGCAAATAGTAATCTTGTAGACCTTGCAATAATAAGTGTTGCTTAAGTTCAAGACTTTGGTGGATTTTTATTATGGTAGGAAATTAACCCCATTAAAGTTGAGCAGAATTTGTACTAGCATTTATCATCTGTTTTTTCTCAGTCACTTCTAGTCTACCCTGCTCTCTGGAACAGATCTGCCACTCCAAATCACTTTAAATCCCTCATTAAGAAGTTCCTCCTTCCAGGAAAGCCAGTGGAGCTAACCTTCTTCAGGAAAAACTCACTTGTTAATTAAAAGAACATTGATACTCTAAAAGATAGAGCCAAACCATGGATCATTTGATTTATGTTTCTTGTTTGTTAGAGGTGGGAAAAACAGTGTAAAACATATTTGTTTAAAAGACTCCTGCACTACAGTTGTACTGGGGGCCTGTTTCTCCCCTGGGCAAAGTTTCACCAGCTTTAATTTGGAAGTAAAGTGCCAATTATTTAATTACCCTCAATTATTGCACAATCTGAATGTAATTCACATCCTTGTAATTGTTGCAGGTATTTTAAGGTCTGTTATTTTTACTATAGAAAATTTTCACACCACACTAGATTATACTTGAAAGCATTAGGTGTTCTATGTAAAAAAAAAAAACAACAACCAAACAAAGAAGCTCATATTTGCACCTGAAGAAGGATGTGTGTTTGCAAGGAAGCACACCTGTATTTTATTGTTTGCTGTTTAGATTTTTCTCACTTAAAATATTGTGATCACCCAGTGATCAATGTGCCACTATGGCTGGAGGATGCTGTGCTGCCTGTCCTACCCACCTCATCTGCTTCTGGAATTGAAGCGCTTGCAAGTAACATATGTAGAAATTGGGCGCATATGATTATTTGGCTGAAATACTTGTTGTTGTCAAGTGTGCTACCAGAAATGTGGAGTTATTCAGGAATAATGAGGATGAATGAAAATAAAAGGTTCAGTGTATCCAGTGCAGTTCACCACCACAGTCTGTCTGAGAGACTGGACTCTGCTTTGGTTTGTACAGGACTAGCAAGAGCCCAGCCTTAAAGGAGTGAGCACTCCTTAAAGGCTGACTTCTGCAGGTTAGGAAGGGGTGTTCACTTAGGAAATAATGGTGCTGGGCAAAAAAAAAGAAGAAAATCCAGTTGTTTCCCATTTCCTTTCTGATGAAGGTAACTGCTAATAAATAAGAGTTTGTGTGAATGTCTGTTACTCTGATACTTCCTGTCAATGAGCGTGGGAGAGGCTGTTTTCTTGGAAGAGCAGGGGGATATAAACCATCCTGTTTGTTCATGCTGCTGTGTCGAAAGGTTGGAGCAGGTGGGTGGGAGTGGGCTTGGTTGAAGTCATGGTCCCCATGTGAGCAGGTGAGGGAGACCTCACCCCACGGAGTGGGGTTTTGCATTTTGTTACCAAGTATAATGGTTTCAAAGGACAGTGACCTGCCTCTGCAAAGTAAAGGAGAATGTGACATCTTGATGCTTATTCTTATTGGAAATAAAAAGCACATATACATGACATGAAAACAACATAAAATGTTCTGTACAACATACAACATTATGTGGTTTAAAGTTAAAAAAGTTAAGTTTTAAAATCTTAGCTTGATGTCAAAAGGCGTATGAACACTGCAGATTTCTTTAGTTTCCTCGTGAATTTGACCTCACATTACTGCTGGGTTTTGAGTGATATCAAGAAGGAAATTGCTGTTTTAGAGAGGCTACGCTCTCTGAATCACACTTTGCAGCCTCAATGCCTCTGGTTCAGCACATGATCTGCCTTTACTCATAGCAACCTGAAAAGTAATGAAATGTAAATATTGGATGCCTAGTTGTAGACACTCTTAATGTTAAGCTAACTTGGACATGACTGTGCTCCTTTCTCTCTGCCAACAGGGATGCAGTGGCTGCATTATTTCTGTAGGCGGGCAGATTCCTAATAACTTGGCAGTGCCACTGCACCAGAGTGGAGTGAAGATCCTTGGCACAAATCCTTTGCAGATTGACCAGGCGGAAGATCGCTCCATTTTCTCAGCTATATTGGATAAGCTGCACGTGGCCCAGGCTCCCTGGAAGGCAGTCAGCACACTGGTAAGTTGGGCTGTGCATCTGGGAAATGTTCAAGTGGCTAGGGATTATTGTTATGAGTACCTACTCAGAAGGAACTGATTTACTGATAACCTTTCAAAATTCCAAAGATGTTTGACAGTTTTTTATTGCTGATGTTGAAGAACTTTTCGATCCCTGTACAGTGATGTTAGTGGGATGGAAACTGGAAGGGAAGTGTCTTTAAATCTCCTTTATACAACACGAGATATATACCCAGCAAAAGTTAGCACCACTGTCAGGCTACTCTAGTTTATCCTGCTGGCTTTGAAAAGTATCCTAGCAGGTGGAGACTGCAAAGGAATAGAGCACTGCTCTTTTTTCCTGGTGAAGATTTATGGACAGGGAAGGTCTGAAGATGACAACCCTGGAATTGAGAAATTGCATACTATGTTCAGCTCTGGCTGTAGTCTCCTACTTCCAATCATAGAATCATAATTGTCTAGGTTGGAAGAGACCTTTAAGATCATCTAGTCCAACCATCAACCTAACCAATAAAAACCAACAAACCATCACTAAACCATATCACTAAGCACTATGTCAACCTGTCTTTTGTATACCTCCATGGATGGTTCCTCAACCACCTCCCTGGGCAGCCCATTCCAATGCTGGATAACCCTTTCAGTGTAAAAATTTTTCTTGATCTCCAATCTGAACCTCTCCTGGTGCAACAAGAGGCCATTTCTTCTTGTCCTATCAGATGTGACTTGGGAGAAGAGGCCAACCCCTGCCTCTCTACAACCTCCTTTCAGGTAGTTACAGAGAGCAGTAAGGTCTCTTCTCAGCCTCCTGTTCTCCAGGCTGAACAACCCCAGCTCCCTTAGCCTCTCTTCATAAGGCTTATTCTCCAGATTTCTCACCAGCTTTGTTGCCCTTCTCTGGACTCTCTCCAGCACCTCAATGTCTTTTTTTGTGGTAAGGGGCCCAAATCCTTCTCCCCCTGCCATCCCCACTTCAGTCTTAATGGCTAGTAAAGTGCAAATGCAGTTAGTGTTAAAATTTTGGTAGGACTTTAAAATATTTTCTTGTTCACAGCATGTTTTTCCTCCCTGTCTTTAGAGAGATGCAGTTGAATTTGCAAGCTCTGTGAGTTACCCATGTTTGCTGAGACCTTCCTATGTTCTGAGGTAAGGCTCAACCATCAGAGCTCATCAAGTTGAGAGTATGAACTACAAAAGTCCCTTTGAGACAAAGGAAAGTAATTTCAGGGGACATGTGGAAAAAACTGAGCTACATGTGGCATAAAGCTGCCCTTCATAACTGGTGGGACAACTGCTTAAACCAATAATGGAAGCCAATGATCCCATCTGTCCATCAGGCACAGATCAAAGCTTGAATGTAGTCATAAGGATGTCTGTTTAGCTGCATTACCTTTTTACATATCTCAAGGCCAAAGACATGAACCATCTGGGATATTCCTTAAGGTTCCTGAGACTGCTACCTGTACAATTAAGCTAGAAGATTTTTTGCCACCAGCAAAAAACAGAAAGGAGTGTGCTGAGGCCATTTATTAGGGTTGGCATCTGTTTTCAGATGATTACAGCGCATCTTCTGATTTCAGCTTCTTATTTGCTAAGTTTCTCTGCTTACAGGCATGTTTTATGTCCCTATGCTGTGGCAGCTGCTTCTCTTTAAATAGGCTTTGTACAGAGCCACATATTTCCAACAGCTAGACTTTTTGAAGAAGTTACAGCACTGTGCACACACAGCAAACTCACACATTCTGAATGATCACTCTTCTCCATGAGGAGTTTCTTTGTAGCTGGATGACTAGGCACAAAGAGGCAGTTTGCTGGGCACAATTTACAATGAAAATAAATTTGAGATGGGATGCTTTTCATATGAAGAAGAGGCGCATATCAAAATGAAAAGGCACAATATTACTTTTCAGGGAGAAAAAAAATCTTTTTATTTAAAAGGAAGAAAAAGATTTCTTGTATGTTCAACCATCAAGGAAATATCCTTTAGAAGACACTGCTGCATGTGACTTCTATCCAGTTGCTGAAGCTTGCAGTGGGATTGCAAAACAAAGTTAAAACCCAGCACTGAGATCAGAAGGATGTTAGAAACTGCTCCTGATGTCATTCTCCAGGTTTTTAGGAAACATTTCTTTTAGCCTATTGTTTCCATCTGTATTAAATTCAGTGTAGGCCCTTTCCATTGTAAGTATTTGCTAAAGGGTGTTTGGACAGGTTAGGGGGACCTCAGGGAGAAAGATGAAACTGTAGAATGTTAAACTTGAGGAAAGTGGAAAGCCCTAGCACAACACACTGTCTGGCCTCTATTTGCAGAACAGCATCAGGTCCACAGCTAGACTTTTTCATCCTTTGAACACATGTGGCTTTTAACATTTGCCAGTTGCCTTGGAAAACTAAATGCATTTCCCCAGTAGTTATATGCTATGCATACCAGTTCACATCCTCAGTGGTGCTACTGACATAAGTCCATGGATTTAATTGAACTCTATTGATTTACATCAGCTGAAGAGGTAGTCTGGCAAGTATTGCCACCCAGGTACTTGTATCTATTTATCTTGCACTAAAGTGACTGATATAATGGGTTAGATCCTTCCTCCACTTTTCCTTACCTCTGCGGGCTTGCCCATCAAAGCAAAGGAAAAGCTGAGCATTGATGATAAAAATGACCAAACTGACATCTGTTCTAAAAGATTCTTGCCTTTAGAAGGGACCTGAATTGCTGAGTCTTGACCCATGTTACCCCAGATACTCTTCTCTGATGTTACTGACAGCTACATTTCAAAGTAGTTTTCAAATACAGTGTCTGTATCTGCTGTTCCTTTCCCTTAAGGACTAAGACACTAGGGGAGAGGCACAGTGAAGTGACCAGCAAAGAGCAGCTTTTTTTCATCTGCATTTGCACTGTCATAACCATCACCAGTAGCCTGTGCATTCCTTGCTTCATCTGTCTCTGAAGAGCAGTTGGGCTAAAATCAGCAAAGCATCTGTTTTGTCCTGAGCTCACAGCTAACCTGAACATATGGTAAAAGTCTGGGTCCTTAGTGGGGTTATCTGGCTGACTAGCCATCTCCTCCAGTTTAGGAGGAGCTTTAAAGGCTTAGGTCAGAAAGGGAATTTGGCAGCAGTGCTAAGTCTACGCAACCACAGTTCTTCATTTGATGCTTCATTATAGTTCTGGAGGTCACCTGTCTCTCTGGAAAGTCTTATGGAGGTTCAGTAGGTACCAGGTCTGCCATTCTTTCAGTAGAGTGGAGCAAGTAGCTTCAGTCAGGAGCTTGCTTGGTTAGTCTGTCATACAAAGGTAGTTGGCAACTCTGTGCTGGGATGTCCAACACTCTGATATCCCGCTGAAGGAAGCTGACCTGTTTTCTTTTCTTTGCCATTCCCACAGTGGGTCTGCAATGAATGTAGTATTCACTGAAGAAGAAATGAAGAAGTTCTTAGCAGAAGCCACTAGAGTCTCTCAGGTACCAGTCTTTGGGCTACTACTGCTTTTTCTTTTTGTGCATGCTCTATTTGTTTCACCACCTTCTGCGTTTTCCATCTCTTTGATTCTGTATTGGGTCTTCCTTGCTCTTTCCCTCCCTTATTTGGGGAGGAGCCAGTGAAATTAGAGTTTGACTCATTAGTTTGTTCCCTAATGGGCAGACCATGGGGGGCTGTGCAAGCATCCTTACTGATACCACTTGGGATGCCTGCATGGAGTGGGGACAGCAGGTAGCTGTCGTACACAGGCATCCATTTCTGACCAGTTAATTACATAGAGAAATGGAGGTTAGTGGGCTGAGACTCTTCTCACCCTAACTAAGCTTGCTTATAGCAAGTTATGCCAACCAGCATAGAATTTATAACATCTTTCACTCAAATTCTGAACTGTTTTGCATGGCTTCTTTGAACAACATAAAATTTTGTTCTAGCAACTGCTCTCTCACCAATGATCTTTCCCCCCTTTTTAAATGCAGGAACATTTGCAAGATTTTGCTATGACATTTAACTCTCCAAATCATGTACTGAGTTCCATTTTCCTCTAGTCCAAAAGCAGGACTGCTAGCTGCTTAGTGTTAATCTAGTGGGATTATTGATTTGTAGAGTATGTGATGCAGAAGATAAAAGCTCTGGATTCTGTTTTAAATGTTTTTTAAATACTCATTTGGGGGTTTTTAAAGTGTGTTTTTTCTAACAAAGGGAAGGATTTGGTCTAGTACATTGAAATTTAGAAAAGAAAAATCTGAGCAATTTTCCAAAGACATGAATGCTTCAGAACATAGTAAACAACTCAATGCCTGAATTTTTCTATACTTCCTGTCAGTGTTCTTGAACAAGAAGTGTTTGGAAAGATGTGAATATGGAAGGACAAAGTTAAACATTTGACATTGAATGAACATACCGAATTCAAAGTCTGACTCCTGATTTTTCAACAGTCTCTGAGTTTGGCCTCACCTTTTGGTCTGTTGTCTTCTGAAAGTTCTCCCCAGCTCCCTACCCTTTTTTTTTTTTTTTTTTAATGGTTATGGTACAGAACAGTATAGTAGCACCATAAGCACCACTGTCACAGCTAGCTTGCAGTTAAAAATAATTCAGTCAAAGAGGAACTCTCTGAAAACACAACTGGCCGTGGAAGCCAGACATACTACTTGCTTACTCAGGTGTATTTCTCAGGTGATTAAAGCTTGAGCAAGAACAAAACCATGTGGTTTTTAGGTGCATGAGGCAAATGATGAAAGTTTAGCATTTCAGCAAGGAAAGGTAGAATAAAAAGGAGATACCTTGCAAAGAAATAATGTCCTGAAGGATAGGTTAGTGTGGAGGCAAGCAGGCCACTAATTATCATCTTTGAACAACTTTTAAGGGATTTTTGAAAGCAGGAGAATACCACTTTTACTTCTGTCAAAAGGAACTGTATAAGCAATTCTCAAAAGACTGCAGGGTCAACCTGTGGTAGAAACCAGATGATTAGCAGTGCTGAGCTTCCCAAAACACCTAGCTTATCTCTGCACTTGATGAAGTGGTCTGCTTTGTGTTTCACACACACACAAGGAATCAGACCAGGCAGCAGCCTTAAACCATGTTCAGTGGGACAGATCATTTTCTCATGCCACTGTATGGCTTTATGATGGCAATGGATACCCTATAGGGGACTGAAGCCCAGAAAGGTGATGCGTGGTTAGCTTAATTTGTCACAGCTTGATTGACTTGAATTGGGTCATGTTCTTCATTGCTAAGAGGTCTCATCTCTGGTACTGGAGGCTCTGCTGGGAGTTGACACTGTAGAGTCTTTAACAATACATGATGCATTCCTAGGGAAAAGAGTGGGTGCTCTCACGGGATCCTTATGATGTCCAGTTCTGCTACACAAACAAGGCACTGACAGTTGCTGCAAACATGTCTGGTGGTGCATCAATTCTGGAGCACAAGTCTTATGAGGAGAGGCTGAGGGAGCTGGGGTTATTTAGTCTGAGGAAGGGGACACTGAGGGGGGACCTTATCGCTCTCTACAGCTACCTGAAAGGAGGCTGTAGAGAGGCGGGGGTTGGTCTCTTCTCCCAAGTTACAGATGATAGGACAAGGGGTAATGGCTTCAAGTTGCGCCAGGGGAAGTTCAGGTTAGATATTAGGAAATATTTCTTTACTGAAAGGGTTGTCAGGTATTGGAATGGGCTGCCCAGGGAGGTGGTTGAGGCACCATCCCTGGAGGTATTCAAGAGAGGAGTTGACTTGGTGCTCAGGGATATGGATTAGTGTTGGGTGGTGTGGTGTGTTGTTTATGGTTGTTGGGGTTTTTTGGGTTTTTGTTGTTTTGGGTTTTTTTGGTGGTGTTTGGGGTATGGTGTTTTGGGTTTTGTTGTTGTTTGTGTTGTAGTGTGGGCTGTGTGTTTTGTTTGGTTTTGTTTGTTTGG
>VZRU01017857.1:605-34141 GCA_013398155.1 Pedionomus torquatus | reverse complement strand
TTTTTTTTTTTTTTTTTTTTTTTATGGTCAAATTAAGACCAAGAGAGCTCAGAGACCTTGGTGACCTAAGTTCTTAGATAATTAAAATGATCAGTGGGGTTAATATTTTCATACAAAAGATTAAAAAAAATTAAATCTGTGGGTGTGTATGTGTAAATCAGGGAGAGAAAATATGTAAATAATTTGCAAAGTTTCATCCGGTTTACATTAAAAGACTGTGTTCTTGCAGATTGGTTCAGTTCCTGTGAATGAAAAATTTCTGTTGGAGAACAGTTTTCTCAGAAAAACTGGCTGGCTTCAGATAGTATCTCTCCTTGTTTCATGAATTAGGTACTTCACAGCCTTTCTTTTTTAAAGTGTGTCCTAAAAATGATAGTGACAGTGGGCTACTGCAGATTAAAATCTTCCATCAGAATGTGAATGAGACTGCAAGAGTTAGAAAGATGATTTATTGGTGAATATGTGTTTATTTGTTCCAGTCCATCATCAAGATGCTGGGGGAATTCATTCACCAAGTACTCCTTTGCTTATCACCCTTGACTGGGTGATCACCCTTGATTAATTCTTTTTGTCTCTTTCTGTCACTTCCAAGTGTAGCTGGATGTTTGTTTTTTTAAATGATCCATGAAATTTTCATTCTTTTTCTCCCTCCTCCCTTTTTCTTTTACCAGGCTCCAATGTTTTCTTGGTCCCGGCTGAGAGATGCTGATCCTGTTCTACGATGTGAAATGGCCTCTACTGGGGAGGTATCTTTTAGATATACCTTTTTTTATTTTTTTATTTTTATTTTTATTTTTTTTAAACCAAGTTGCCTTTAAACATCATGAATCTTTGAAAGTGATCTTATTACTGCCTGAATCATGATGGCTTTTGTAGCTTCTTCAGAAAATTGAAAACATCTTTCTTAGCTGTAAAAACATCTAGTCCTGGAAAACACAGTTTATTCAACCACTGGATGTCCTTCTTTACCTGCATGTCAGCCCTGAGTTGGATTTGGTCGGTGTGACAGCCTGAAATGAGTCTATCTAAGAGCTGTAGGGTTCTGGGAGGATCTCAGTGCATCAGTCTATTTTATGAATCACTTGCTTCTAGACAGACAAGCACTTACAGCTTTCAAACCCCCCCATTGACACATGCCAGAATAGCAATATTAAGAGTGCAGGTCATGAGCATTTGATCTTGGAATGTGCTAGTTACTTAAAGGCAACAACCATGTGGTGTTATTTTTGTTGTTGCCTGGTAACCATCAAGGCATGTCCCAAGGTGCAAAAAGCGAGAAAGAGAGAATAAAATATGATGGCTGCAGTATTGACAGTTGGTAGGATGAGAGGGAGACTGGGCTACTTTACCCACTCTTTCTACAACCAGACTGTGAAGTGCTTCTGAAATGTATCTCATGGTACATACAGCATATTGTAAAGGCACAAAGCTGTTCTCTACCTGTATAAGCTCAATGCTGATGGGAGCCCTCACCTCTCAAAGGGCAGAGGTTTTTAGCTACATTATTTGAAGAGAGATTAACTCATCAAGTACAAAGAGGCCTGTTTATGAGTTATTGTTGAGCTGTCAATAGCTTCTGTAAATATATCCTGTTACTCTAGAAAAGAGTAGCAGTTGCAAACTTATTCTGGGTGAGAAAGCCTGTTTGGGAGGTGATTAAATACTGAGGCAATTAGATTAGTCTTAACTCTGCTCTACCATAGGCAGGTGGCAGAGCCTGGGCTGCTCCCTTTGATATGAGCTTGAGTATGTCTACTTGAGCAGTTTTCATTAGGACAGACTTATTATTTTAATATGATAAAGCACCATACCCACATACAAGGTGAGAACAGCCATAGGTCTTCTACATCTCTCCAGAATTACTTTATTTTGCTCTCCATAATGTAGTGGGAAATCAGTATCGCAGAAGATTTCTTTTCAGTGTAGTTAATGGACAGAAAAAGGCCAAGTGACTTCCATGACTTACTTATTTTCAGAACAAAATTGACTACACAGCTTCCTGTGTGTGTCCCCCCCAAAAAAAAGAGAGAGATAAAAATGTAACTAAGGGCAAGAATTATTTTTCTGAGCTTTATATGGAGTTAGAGATTATCTTGGTCATAAAGGAGGGGTTATTAACTTTTATGGATTGGAAAGATCCATATTCACAAATGCCATAAAATGTGACAGTTATGAAAGTCTTCCTTATGAGTGAAGTTAGGATAATAACTTGCTTTGGGTAAAATGCTCAATTATTCCACAAAGACATTTTTCCCCTGCATAGCTTGATTTGGGCTTGAATTTGTCACATCTATATGAAAAGCATGTATTTTGCTGGAAGTCATTGTTCCCACAATAGCAGAAGACGTAGTGATGGGGGTCCCTTTGAGTATTGTAGCTGATTTGACCATGCCATAATGATAAACCTCTTCTGGCAGGCTGGAAACCCCTGGTCCAAGCCTTCAAGGCAGGGGGCTGTCCACCACCCTAGAAAGTCTGCAACACGCATAGCCCCTCAGCCAGATACAGTGTAGAACAGACTAAATGCTCAAGGCCAAGTTTTTAGAGAAAAGCTGAGGTACTGGTGTTGAGGGTTTTTTTATCTGTTCCCTTGTGAAATTTTTGTTTGTTTGTTGAGGTTTTTTTACTTCAGAAGATCTGGCAAATCATTATTTGTTCTTCTTCTTACGTGTAATACTGGTTTCTGCTCACCATGGTAACAGTGAGACCATGAATCTGAGGGCTCACTCTGTGACAGGAAGGACCATAAGAGGAAAATGGGAGAGCAATTCTTAATCAATCCCTTTATTGCATCTGTATATATGTATAGATTTGTTATTTCAAAGAGAAAAATCTGTGGCAGTTTCTGCTTCTGACTGCTTTTCAGCTAGCGTTTGCCAGAAAAAGTGAGGTGGTCTTTTTTCCTCTTTTATTTTTTTACTTTCACAAAAGCTCATGCATTTCTCTTCTTGTCATCAGAATCCCAACTTCTGGTAAGGAGCACAGTTTAGTTCTTTCAGAAGATCATTACTGCAGTCTGTAAGCAGCTGAGCTCCACAGGCAGTTCTGAATAATGGAGAATTGCTAACTAATTTTTGTTGATTTCTTTATCAGGTTTTAGTTTATATAAAGTAAATTACTATGAATTGGCATGATTGCTGTGTTGTTTTCCCAAGCAAACACTAACTTTTTTACTTGAATTTCATACATCTGTGGACTTTTAATGGAAAAGCGTGTTTATATACCGTGGTTAATCTTCACAAGAAATGCCAGAAGTACATGACAGCATAGGCGCTGTCTTACCCAAGTTTGCAGCGTACGCAGAGAGAAGTGTGTCTGCATGCAGAACACTCACTGGTATTTAGCATTATATGATGTTAAAGAATTTACAGTGCACTCACAAACATTGGAACACAGGCTGTGTACAGCATTCCCATAACTCAACGGAGTCAATTCTTGTTACACTTTGGTGTGCTGTTTAAAACTAAAGCATTGCTTATTCCTTCATTATTCCTTCATTAAAATTACGAGATTTGTCTGCAATGATTTTATGATCTATTTCCCTTCCTGCCTGCCTGCAGTCTCTTTGTAAAAGCAGTCTGATTCTACATGAAGAAGTCAAAAGAGCCTATTTTAAAATGTCACTCCTGTTTCTTTTTAAAGCAATATTTTGGGATTATTTTTGTTTTTTTTTCCCCTCATGCTGCCTTCTTTATGCTTTTTCCCAGGTCGCAGGCTTCGGGGAGAATGTGTACTGTGCCTTCCAGAAGGCTATGCTTGCCACAGGGTTTATGTTTCCTAAGGAAGGAATTTTGATTGGAATCCAGGTGAGTCCTAAAACTTGAAGCTGAGGAAGGATTGACACAGAGAAATTTGGTAACTGTTGCCATGTTTTCATTTATGGCACATTTATGGCTTAAATGTGTTTCTGTGCAATCCATCTTGAAGTGCAGTAAGACAGTGGGGAACAAACAACATGGAGAGATGTTTATGGTATTCCCTGGGCTGGCCTGGGTTTTTCCCTCTGGCTCTGGATTGTTTCTACTGGGAGCTGCAGAACTTTGCTGGGGTCAAACCCCTAGGGATTGCTGGAAGCAGAGGCATGCGATCAGAGAGTTAGAAGCCACCTTCCTGTGTGGAACAAAGCCCGTAGATGGTCAATTCAGAGAAACATCCAAGCTAGAGCTCAGAACCCACTCCTTCCTCCCTCCCAAATGGGAGCCCAAGGGATGCTACTTTCCAGCCCTGACATATAAACTCCCTTCATCTGTACAGTGCCTCTTCCCCTTTTGAAACCAGCTCCCTTCCACCCCCTGCAAAAGAGTGAGACAGTTTACATACTGCAAAGCTGGACCTGCTAAGCATATAGATGCCTATATTTCATTCCAGGCAGAGCTGTAGCATCATCCACCAGTGTAGAAAACATGATCTTGTTAGGCTGTTGTGGGTGGTTATTGGTGTAACACTGTTAGGCCTCCACCAGCTATGGCAATGTTATATTCCTCTCATCATTGGGGTCATGATGGGAATAATTTGAGTGCAGTGGGGCTAGGGATTAAAGGACAGAAGTTTTCACAGTTTTCACCCTGCAGCCTGCTTTCCTGGCTACCTAAAGGCATGGCTGCCCTCATTCCTTTCCCTGTTAGATGATGGTGCGTAGCCAATATTCTTGCCTACCATGCAGCTCCTATCAGCTAGGAGTAAGTAGTATGGAAAGTAAGAACCGATGCTTTATTTGTGTAGTAGTATTTCTGGTTTCTTTATCTTGTCAGAGCTCCCTTCCATTAGGGACTGCCTCTCAGGCACAGATTCTGCAGGTCCGGTGATTCCAATACCAGACTAGAGCTTGGACTTTAGGGTATCATCTTTTGCTGTCAACATGCCTCAAATTTGCATGGTGTCATTATAGGAATGTCCTCCAGAGCGCTGGCTGCTACAAACAGTCTTTATTTGAGGGAGTTCCCAATGGGTTTGCCTTAGGAACCCTTCACAGTTCTGTATCAGTAGGGGGTATGTGCATTTCAGGATGAAGAGGTAGCAAGGCAGAAAAGCAAAAAGTATTGGTTCTTTATCTCAGGATAATTACCAAATGCAGGAGCTGCTGAAGTCAGATACACTTGTAAACTTTGAGATGTGCATGTTCCTCAGAACAAGTTCCACTGCAACTAGAATATTCTTGAGCCTCATAAAGACAACTGTCTTGCACCTTTTCTCTCTTATGCTTGTAATAAACTTATGCCCTACATGATTGCAAAAAGCCTATAGAACAAACAGACAAGATAGAATAGATTAATATTCCTGTCAGACAACTGGGATGTGAAAAATGTGTTGGGCTCTGTGTGCCATCAGAGGGTGTGAAGGAAGTGAGTGAAAAGTTGCCAGAAATGAATATGACTTCTGGTGACACTGATTACTACTTAGTCCTTAAATGTACACATATATATATATACACATATCTGTGGATTAAAGCTGTTGCACTAAGTTACCTCAAATTAGCAGAAAAATCTTTGCTTGCTACCTAGATAAAGTTTAAAAGTTCAGTATGAAACTTTGGGCAGTTGGTACTGTATGTCTACTGTATCTCTAATCACTGCAGATATTTTAAAATAACATTCAAAAAGGGGGAAAAGAAAAGCCAGGAGAAGAAAAAAGGAGAGAGCCTACTGTTTAAAATTTAAGTCTATTTACACGATAGCAGCTAAAGGGAACAGGCAGCAAAGAGTAATTTTAGCTGTAGAAAGCATTTATGTAGGTTCTGTGTCAGTATCTGTTAAACAGAGCCAAATGTTCTTTGTACAAACATCTTAAGAAAAAAAAAAAAAGGACAAAAGAAAAATAAAATAACCCCAAATGCTCACTTCCACCCCTGATGCCCCTTCCACAACTTTTTAAAATAACAAGATTCCATCCTTTTAATGAGTGGTTTACAGTTCATCTTCTCGCAAGAGAAACTTGAAAACAACAGATCAATCACTTGAAGGTCTCTCTTCATCTTAGCGTATTTTTATATAATTAAATTCCAAAGCAAGAAGTGTAAAGGTAATGCTGAGAATTACATACTGTTCCTTCACCACTCTGGAGTTTGTCACCTACCTACTTTTCAATGGTTTGTTTTGAAACAAAAGGGAAATAAAGCCTTCTAAGAAGGGAAGGTTGAAGTGCTGACCTAGACCTGTCATATAGGCCATGAGTGATCTTCTGAGTATTATAGGCTGGAGGAAAGGGGGGCCCTGCACTGCAGACACAAGAGGCTCAAGGAGCAAGGCATAAGGTGGGCTGTGAACACCAGCAGCGTTGTTCTCATTTTAATCACACACACGTGGTCATCTGCCTCAAACTGGCAGCGTTGTCAGTGTACCCTCAGGGGGGAAATACAAGCTCAGAAGGACAGATATCAGGTCAGCCCTCTCCACGGACACCTAATATTTCAGTGTTGTTGCTGTGAAGGGGTGACAATATTTAAATGTTGTTGCTGTGAAGGGGTGACAGGGTGGAGGTCACTCTCTGGGCAAAGGCCCCTGACTTTTTGACTGCAGGATGGTTTCTGAAAGCTGTTCTGGTGCACTTGGGGGAGATCACAAGCAAGTACACCAGCCCACTTGGTTGTCTCTGCAGTGGATGGTGAACTCAAAACCTACCCTGTTTCTAAAGGCTTCATTGCTTCATGACTAGTGCTTCACTTTCATTCTTAGTCTGGACTTTTGGCTCTTGCAGGGAGAGAAATATGAAGCCAAATGGTCATGAATCCTGCTTCCCTCAAACGTATCTAGGCTAAACATATTTAGGTTATTTGGTATACTGCACCTTTATGCCATTGCTAATAATTATGCTGAGGTGAGAGGAGGCTGCCTTCTTTAAGGTGGAAGTCAAATAGATGTAGATAACAATAGTAGAGAAGGAGATCTAATTTTACTTGCAAATGTTCCACTCACTCTGGATTATTTTGCAAACCAAGAGTCAAAGGGTTGTCCTGGGCTCTGCAGTCCAAACAGGACCCAATTCTCTCAGGTAATGAACCCAGCTTTAGTGAGAGGCTTCCATGTTAGTGTACTTAAAGGTTGCAGTTCCAGTGGTAGTAGTACCAGGGCCACGCAGAAATGTTGCTAACCAAGTAATCATCCTCAAGGTCAAACACAGGAGCACTCCTTGACATCTGCAGGATGGCACAAGGCAGGTTGGGCAGCCAACCAGGACCACAAGCTCTCTGGATTGTCCTTCAGCTGTGAGGACTCTGACATTGCACAGGTCAAGGTTCCCCAGGATTTTAAAGGCCTGATGCTCTCCCAGGGTAAATAGAGTACAGCTTTCTTGTTAGACAAATGAACCTGCCAGTTTATGCAAGTTCATGATCTGACCTCTTTTCACAATTTGGAGAAATCTATGATGCTGAAACCCCGATCCTGCCATTAAATAATTTATATTTTAAGCAAGAGGAGTTGAAAAGCTTGGTTTATTTTCTTTCCTGATTGGACTATTCAGTGATATATCTGGGATGGAGTGCATCTGTCTTACATCTGTTCTGGTGACCACGAGATGCGGAAAGCATTGATGGAGTATTTTATTTTTAAATCCCAGCACTCCAAGTCTGTTTTTCAAGGTAACCTTCTGCCTTAGTTCCTTACCAGATTTTTTTTACGTGCTCCACAGTGGATTTGGATACAAAATTCAAGATTATCACAGGAGATGACATGGCTTTGTTTTGAGCTGGTCTTAGTGAGAACTGGTGTAGCTGTACTGAATTAACTGAGGATGTAGCCCTTTGCAAATAGTAAGGCATGCTAGCAAACATGAGAGGGAGGTTATAAGAAACAGAACTTTTCCAATAAAAGAAAAACAATACAATTCTCCTACAATAAATGTCTCCCACTAAATAAATCTGCTTGTAATTTTCACCTTAGTAACTAATGGTTTCTTACACAGGTTTTTTTCAGCCAGCTTGTAAATCTGAGATTGCTCCAATGCAAGCTGACAGCTGTAATTTTTTTTCATGGAGAGGCTGTTTTATGTGTCACAAGTGTTCAGTGCATGTTTGATAGAAGTTTATAATATTGTTGTGAAAGCCAGCCCCCCTGACCAGAAGGCAGAATCATTCTCTCTGACTGGGAAGCTGCCAACATTGTCGCATTGTATATTTATATTTTCCAGTTAGTGTACAGAATGAGATGGCTTTCAGAATGAGGTTATTTTCAGGGTGCTTGAAAAAAATGTTGATTCCTTTTTTTCACAGGAAAGTGTTCACCCTTCAGAATATTGTGCTCTCTCTCATAAAGGTTAAGCTATCAGTAGCTCCAGCAGAAACAAGGGAACTTGCAATAATCTTACTTGCAAATGGTCAGACCAGGATAAGGTTAAAAGCAAGGTTTGGCCTGCCTTGGCAGTGAGAAGGGCGTGTGATGCATCTGATCTTTGCACTTCTGTACCTGGAATATCCTGAAGAAAGTTATGTTGGGATCGAATTTTCAGTCAGCTGTTGCTCTAAAATGGCTTGTTTGAGCAATGATTGAAAAAATATTTAATAAAGGGCATAGGAGACTTTAGTTGGTGTATTTGAGAAGGCAATTGCCCAGATATTTAATGTTCAGTAGTAAATCTTTTGTAATTGCAGTCAAGTTTAGTATGAGAACATTTACCATGGTGTTTTAACAAAATATGTATTAGCTGGGAGTGACATGCGCTTCAGGATCTAAAATGTTTTCTTGGAATGGCACTATACATACATATTCAGACATTTCTACATGTGCATGCACACACACACATGCTTTCAGCACAGAAAGATTTATTTGCCTCTTAGCACAGTCTAGAGAGGCTTCATGTTGCCCAACAAAATTACTGTTTCTAAGTTCTAGCTTTGATGCTGTGTCTAATAAATTTTCTTTTTCAGAAGTCCTTCCGCCCCAGATTCCTTAGCGTAGCAGAACTACTGTATGAGGAAGGCTTTAAGGTAGGTGGTTTCTGTTGTATAAAGCTAGAGAGTTTTCAAAAATCTGAAACATACTCAGCCTGCTACAGGAATGGAGAAAGTTGGAGTTATTTGGAGATAGGGAAAAAAGGGTATTTCTAAAGTACATAATGGATTTTTAGCTGAGTGATCCATGAAATCAGCAGGTATCATCCAACTAAAAGTGTTCATGATTGTTTAATTGAGCAGCATATGGGACTGTAATGAAGGCAAGTGTCACCCTGGCTCTGCTATCAGCCTGCAACCAGGATGTCACATTATAAACTCCTCTATGTTCTCCAAGAGAAGAAATGCCAACGGGATTGCATGTATGACAGGAAGGAAGGAAGGGGAAGCTTTTTGTACTGAGAAGGTCTTTACAGGGCTTCATTTTCAGTGATGTTCACAAGCTGCAGATGCATGAAATTTGCAGTACTTACATCCCTCTTGTAACTCATCTGCATCATTTTGCAGCCCTGTCCCTACTGAAAGGTAACTAACATCACAGGCACAGAAGATTGGTGAGAGCTTTTTAGTATTAAGCATTTAAGTACTTTTTTCCTGAGTGGCACTAGTGAAACTACTGGATTTGAAGTTCTGCCTTTCAAAACTTTGTGCTAGGGGGAAAAAAAGGGAAAAAACGCCAAACCTATACATATATATATATTGAACCAGAAAGTCAGAAGGATTTAGGTTTTTCCTAAACCACCAAACTGCTTCTGGATGTGTTGCTACCATTTATTGATTGTCATCCATAGCAAATCAGAGGTAAAAGAAAGTTGGGAAAGTCATACTATTCTCTTCTTGGAGAGATACCCTTGTGGTGAAAAATGCCCTCCGAAGTCAGCTGTGATAACCAGACTGTATGTTGGGCTAGACCCATGCGTTTTAATTTAAAAGTTTTGGTATTAGGGAATGCACAGTAAGTAACATTTTTTTGTTGTTGTTCCTGAATAGCTTTATGCCACTGAAGCAACCTCAGACTGGCTCAATGCTAACGGTATCCTGGCAAATCCTGTGGCATGGCCATCACAGGAAAGCCAGAATCCGAGCCTCCCTCTGGTCAGGAGGTAAGAGCTGTACTTACCCTGTCAAATTTGTGTTAACATCCAGGACAACAAGGGTGAATTGCTAGCCTGGTTGAGATAAATGATTGGGACTTAATGGGACTTTGTATTCAATCCAAAAGTTTTGTTTTATCTGATTTTGTTTGGAATTGCCACAGCAGGGAGGTTTCAGCTTAATTAATGAACATCCCATTCAACAGTCCTCCTCCTTTATGGAGCAGATCCTGCTGGAGTCTCTGCTAAGGCATATGGATAATAGGTGATTGGAGACAGCCAACACGGCTTCACCAAGGGCAAATCCTGCCTGACAAATCTGATGGCCTTCAGTGATACTGCCACAAACTTGGTGGATACAGGCAGAGCAATGGATGTCATCTACCTGGACTTATGCAAAGCATTTGACACTGTCCTTCATGACATCCTAGTCTCCAAATTGGAAAGTCACGAGTTTGATGGATGGACGACTTCATGGATAAGGAACTGGCTGGATGGCCGCACTTAAAGGGTTGTGGTCAATGGCTTAATGTCCAAGTGGCAGCTGGTGACAAGTGGTGTCCCACAAGGGTCAGTACTGGGACCTGTGCTATTTAACATCTTTGTTGGAGACATGGACAGTGGGATTGAATGCACCCTCAGCAAGTTTGCNGAAGCATGACCATCAGGTCATGGGAGGTGATACTCCCCCTCTACTCTGCTCTTGTGAGACCCCACCTGGAGCACTGTGCCCGGCTCTGGAGTCCTCAACTTAGAAAGGACATAGAACTGTTGGAATGGGTCCAGCGGAGGGCCACAAAGATGATTAGAGGGTTGGAGCACCTCTCCTATGAGAAAAGGCTGAGAGAGCTGGGGCTGTTCAGCCTGGAGAAGAGAAGGCTCCAGGGAGACCTTAGAGCAGCCTTCCAGTATCTGAAGGGAGCCTACAGGAGGGCAGGAGAGGGACTTTGTCAGGATTTTGTCAGACTTCCTTCTTTGTCAGAAAGAGTAGTGATAGGACAAGGGGTAATGGTTTTAAACTAGAAGAAGGGAGATTTAGATTGGATATTAGGAAGAAATTTTTTCCTGTGAGGGTGGTGAGGCACTGGAAGAGGTTGCCCAGAGAAGTTGTGGATGCCCCATCCCTGGAGGTGTTTAAGGCCAGGCTGGATGGGGCTTTGAGCAACCTGGTCTAGTGGGAGGTGTCATGTCAGGGGTGTTGGAACTCGATGATCTCTGAGGTCCCTTCCAACTCTAAATATTCTATGATTCTATGATTGATGTGGCATGGATGTATTTATCTGAGTTACATTTTCATGCAAGGATATGTGGGATCTGAATGTTTAGCCTTTAATGACAGTCAGTCATGCCTTTAACAGAGTTGTGCTGAGCTGTGTGCAGGCTGGATATTTCTTTGCATCATTTGGATGGATATCATTTGCTGGATATTTCTTTGCATCATTTGCAGAAATGAAGCCCAAATTTCTGAGTTGCAGCTTAGTGCCTTAACCCTTGAACCATGCTTTTTAGGGGTGTAAGACTAAACTCAAATGAAAATTTTCAGTGTTGTTTACCTGCATTTGTCAAAGATTTTCATTAAGCAAGCCTCACTGTGATGCTGTCTTGGGCACTGTCTCTTCAGGCTGGTAAAGGATGGAAAAATTGATCTGGTGATTAACCTGCCTAACAGCAACACCAAGTTTGTCCATGATAATTATGTGATCCGGAGGATGGCTATTGACAGCGGGATTGCTCTGCTCACTAATTTCCAGGTACTTCCCACATTGTTCTTTCTCCTCTTAGTCATAAGAACCTTCAGAGCTTTCAAGCACTTATGACCTTAGATTCCAAACTGTTTGGACCCTCATTATCTCTGACAAATAATAATGTGCCTGAAATTCATGGCAACACAATTGTTTGAATGTATTTTCTTTTTGCTATTATACAAAATAACATTACTCAAAGTAAAACAAAAAACAAAGAAGAAAATCACGAGTCCTGTACAGCAGGTATTATTTTCATTTCAGAGCAAACTTCTTGCACAGGATTGCCTGTAACATTTAAATTATGCATGGGAACAGTTTTTTAGTGGGATGTTTTTCCAGCATGGTCCTTAAAACTTACAGCAGGAAGTAAGTAGCTGGGATTTCTTGAATGATCCTTGGGATAATCCACTTCCAAAGTGCCATCAAGAGGAATTGCTGCCTGTCCTGTTGTAGTCCCCAGCTGCCGGTCATTATGTGTTTGTAGCTCCTGACAAACCCCTTTCACAAACTCATAGGGGAAGAGATATTTGGTAATACAAAGTGAGACTCCTGCTGCCAGCAGTACCTTGACTTCCTTTGTAAGTGGCTTCAACTGTCACAGAAGAGCCTCATCTGCCTCTCGTTAAGCACAGCAGCCAAACGCCCATTGATTTCAGTGGGTGCTAACATGGAACCTAGTGACTTGAACTGGGGTCCAGCTGTGCGAAATCTTCTGCTGTAACTGCAGTCAGTGGAGAGCAGAGAATGCCAGACTCTAAGTTCATAGACAGGATAATGCCAGACATGATTAGCAGGGATGGGAAACTGAAGACCTATCCTTTGCCTATGAGCAAAACACACAATGACAGCCAGAACAAGGCGCCCCATCCAAAATTTATTACCACACTTGCTTGATGCATTTCATTGAACTCTTTTGATTGCAGAGTTTTAATCTCTGAGTTTGAGAGAGGGAAACAACCCTGTGTTCTCTTAAAGGCTTGGGTAAAAAACAACTCTTATGGGACAGAGCTGTCTTGCCAAAGAAGCTCAGCATCTCTACATGTCTCCAGCTGGACAGGCAGGCTCCAGAGCGTTGGAGCCAATAGCCACACACAGTCATTTTGAAATTTGTATTAATTTGGATGGACTGAAAGAATGAACCTGCAAAGAGTTTCAGGGTAACAGTGTGGGAGTGTGGAGCCTGCTCTTTTATTCAGCCTTCTACAGAAGGCTTTGTAATGCTCAGTCCTCCTCTGCTTTATGTTGACAGGTGACAAAACTTTTTGCTGAAGCTGTCAAATACTCTGGGAAATTGGACTCCAGGAGTCTCTTCCACTACAGACAGTTTGACAATGGAAACTCTGCGTAGAAGAACTCTCTCCAACCTGCAATCTTACTACTTCTGGCATCACAAAAGACAGGGCGTCTCAGATCATCTACCTAACCTTCATTCCACGTATTTTATAGTGTCTGCACTGATTGTTTTTCCAACTCACACAAACTAATTCCTAGCCAGTATTTTTGATGGTGTATTGGAAAGCTGCCCTCTCCCTTGCCTTTCCATTTCCATATAGGATCAGATGTTAGTTATTTGCTAGATCTTACTTACTTCTGGTTAGAACCAGACACCATCATAGCAGAGCAAATGAATGAGGCACAAATGATCCTACCTGGGGGTTGTTTCTTTTTTTCATAAACAAATCTGTCCCTCCTTAGAAACACGTACTGTGGGTCCATAATCCCAGCTATTCTCATGCTGGACTACTAAAGCCTGCCCTAAGTTCCCATGGAAAGATGTGTAGCTTTCTCTTTTCATTGCTGATTATTGAGAATTTTACAACTTTATGTAAAAATTAAACATCCTCCTGCTTGACCCATGGATGCCTGCCATGGTGATGAGTGTGATAAGAGCTCTTTAAAGACATATGAACATGAATTCCCCATGATTCCCTGCAACAGCTGACAGTCATGATGCAGCTACTTTTTGTTTGGTTTTTGACTCTGGCCAAGAATCATCATCTTCAGGCTGTAGAGTTGATGGGAGAGGAAGGGTGTCCTGGAACTGCTTCGAAGTTCTGCTCAGTCCTTCAGACTATTATTATTTTTTTAAATTCTGGTTCAACATTCTGAATTCAGGCAATTGTCCCTTTGTCATAAAGGCTCGCTCTCAGCTGTGCGTCTAACTTCAAAAGTGGAGAACTCCCTGGAGACTGCTGTGTGTTGCTGCCCAACATTTTGTGCCATGATTATGGGCATTAAAATTTGATCCTTTCAAAATGAGGTGAAAGTGTTGCAGTGCTTTAACCCTCTGTCGTGGTTTAGCCTCAGACGGCAACAAAGAACCGCGTGGCAGCCCGGTTGGCTAACACCTCATGGTGGTGTTGAGAGAACCGGAAGAAAAAAGGCAGCACTCGTGGGTTGGGGCAAAAACTGTTTAACAGGACAACAAAGTAGAACAGGGAAAAACAGTAACACGGATGGAGGCAGATACAAATGCCTTACGATACCGACCGCAGCCCCGCACCCCTTGCAGCCCCCGCACTGCTGGTCCCCCCTGCCCTTCCCGGCCAGCTCCCAGCGACCCCTGGGCATGGCTCACCTGGGGTGGGATACCTGGGCCCTGCTAGAGCCAGGGAAGAATTAACCCTGTCCCTCCCAGAAACCAGGACACCCTCCCAGTTAACTGACCTCTTTATTTTTTCTCCAGCCTTCTCTGCTGCTTTTTGAACTCTTGCAATGCCTGCAAATGCTGTCCACATAGCAGACACCCACTGTGCTGTTTGGTGCATGTTATCACTTGGTGTCTGCGTGGCAGAAGACTTCAGCAGCTCTATGGCAAATAGCACTATGTTGTGCAGCGTATACAGTGCCTGCCTCTAAAGGTGTACCAGCTAAGGAATGTATATGTCTGTCTTTTTCCCACCATGTTGAAGTATGTGTATACAACACACCCTGGATACAGGAGAATTCAGAGTAAGACAACTGTTCTGATACTGGCAAGAATAAGCTAAACTGGAGGATTTTCCTCCAGCCTTGCTTGGTGCACCTGAGACAATGAACCCAGGGCACTGCTAGCTCAGTTACCTAGCTTCGAGGCTTTGCCAAGAAATATTGCTGTCAACTAGTGCTAGATATATGGTGGCAGAGCTGGGTACCACCTAGCAGTATTTTTCTGAAGCCATCAACACTGCAAGTAGCCCTATTTAGGCTGTGTTGAGACAAGCAAACCTAGGTTGTTTGCTTGCGTTTGCTTTCAAGTTCCCTTGGGTCCAAAGAAGCTTCAAGTGGAGAGAGAGAATAAGGCTGGATAGGTAATTTAGGGGTTTTAAAATTACTGCTAAAAGATTTCAGGAAGGGTATAAAATCTGATGAGAGCTGTTATTAACAAGTGCAAAGGAGTAGGCAGAGGCTGTGATGTCTTTGGGACTCTCTGAACACTTTGTCCTAAGTGTTAAGACCAAATTTTGAACTAGGTGTAGATTTTTATTTCTGATCTGGTTGACTTCCCAAGTGCTCTTGCATGGGCTTTTCTTCAGTACTAACTTTTGGAATAAACACAACCCTGCCTGCTGTAGATAGGAAGAGTTTTGCACTTTTAGAGTAGAGATGTTATTTAAAAAAACCAACAAAAACTCCCACCCAACCAAAGCTCCAGAAGAGCCTGAAGCTATCAAGTGTTTTCCCATTCGCTTGTGAAATGGGTGACTAATGGTGGTTAATGAAGCAGCACTCTAAATGCATCAGGCACACTTTTTTTCAATGGCAAAAAACTCATTAACAACTGGTGTCATCTCACATCCTCCCACCCTGCTTTTGCCTCTAGTAGTGAACGAAGTGACATCATAAAACATCTGAATGCTCTTGTTCGTCCTCTTCTACTTTTTTGCTCCTCTCATGGGCTGAAAATGAAATAATTGCCCCAGATTGTAACAGCTACTCATTCTTAAATTCTGTGTGGCCTGGATTTTAAGTCTTATTTTAAGTCTTTTGGGTTTTTGTTTGGTTTTCTTTTTTTAGACATTGATGTACACTAGTCTGTTAGGAAACCATCATTGTTATGTTTGACAGTGAATACATCATTTACTGCAGAGCTGCTGTATGCCTCAGAGGTGAGGAAGTGATTGGAAAAGAGCAGCAGGACAAAGTGAATGCTCTTTCTCTTCAGCTGCATGTACACAAGAGAGAGGAGAAGCCCTGATCCCCCAAGAGGGACATGTGAAATATAACTGAGGAGCTAGATGATAGAGCAGCAGGCTAAGAAACATCAAAGAGATAAAAACTTTAAAGAAGGGACTGATAGTTTTGGAAAGTAGGAAAAGCTTCATTGCTTTTAATTCAACTTTAAAGAGTGCCTTTGCTGATTAACTAACTGTGTGGTTGTACGTGTATCTATGTATACATATATCTATTGCAGCAGCTGGAGGTACTTAAACCACAGCTTCTTTGGTGTCCACAAACTCTCATATAGTTAGAGTAGAAATTAGTAGAAAAATACACCAGGGCTGAGTACTCCGTAATTATGAAGTAGTGTTAATGTTTTGCTGCTAGTGCTAAACACTGGTCCCTTCCCCACTCTTTTGAAGCAATTGACATTAATGTCCTTCCACATTTAATCAGACCCATCTATATATACACTCTATCCCCTGAGCTCTCATTTCCACCATCTCCATTTGGTGTCTCCTCCCCTTCCCCTGCTGAAGAAAAAATGTTCTTTTTTCTCTGACTGATGCAATATGAAACTCTAACTCCTGTCATGGTCAGAAGGAGCCAAGAAATCATCCCCAGCTTACCTTGTGAAAACACTGAATGCTGGCTGAAATTGTTTCTTGATATGCTTTTCTTCTTTATGTAATGAAGGTGTGGACAATATCTTAAAGTATCTATAGTTGTTGGGATCAATGCAAGTCTAAAAAAACCAACCAAACAGAATGACAATTAGTATCCTTTGTACGAAGCTCTTGTTAATCTTGGGGAGGATGACAATGAGAGATGAAAGAGGATGTTGTTCAGATCAAGAAATTTGCTGATCTACAAGCAGTCAAGTAATGTTATTTATTCTTTTTACTGTCTCTAAAAGAGGATTGATAAAGCGACACATGAAGGTATAACAGACAGTACAAAGTACAACTTTTAATATTATCACAAGAAAAGGTGGCAAGAACCATGATAAAATATGAAGGGAGCTATTTTTTAGTAACAGACATGTTTGTTTTCCTCAGTGGCCATTCTCAGAGCCACTGTCTAGAACTATAGCTCTCCAAGTGTGCCAAACGCTGTGAAGCTCTGGAGGCTTGATTTCCCAGGAGGCACTGTTGAATATTGAGGTCAGGCTCTTTGGTCACCTTCCTGGATTTACTCTTCTGCAGTTAGCACCATTTAAATCACTTGGAGGTGCTCAGGCAGCCCCTGCAGAGGTTTGTAGCAAAGCAGGGATATTTTGGCATGTTGAAATAAAAAAAGAATATAAGAGAATGAAGACAACTTATTGCTACCACTTTCTGTTTTCCTGGTAGAAGTCTTAAAACACAGTGAGATGAAAGCATGTGCTTTATATAAGTGAACAAAACCTCTTTAAGAAACCTCTTTTCTCTGAGACCACTTGAAAGAACAAAAGTCAGGTTTCTAAAAGTCCTAGGAAGCAGCCAAGTAGAAAAGATTCCATGATCTGAAGGAGCTCTTGACAGTGAGCAGAGAAATAAGTGTTGCTTGGCTTGCAGGTTTCTGGGTTTTGCTAGGCTGGATGTTGCCACTGGTCTGTAAGGCACCTTGTATTCCTACACCCACAAAGTATACTTTGTGCTCTCAAGGTTTAAAAAAACTAGTTGTGCTTTGGTTCTCTGTGCTTGCATCAGAGCCATGTAGGACTCTGGCTGGGAGCTTAGCACCTCTGTGTCTTTATAATAAAGTGATCCATAAAAGTAGGGATGGGTTTGGAAGTTAACACTATATGAGAACCTACAACTGCAGCCTATGTGCAAAAGCACACACACCTGCTGCCTGTATCCCAGTCAAATGCAAACAACCACTAGCAGGAGGGTAGGCTTATGCAACAACCAAGATAAGGTGGTAATAGGAGAGAGTACCTCTGGCTCCTTCTGTTAATAGTATTTATGACACCAGATCATAGAGCAGCCCTGGAGACTGGGAAGCTTTCAGCAGACATAACTAGGGCTGCTGTTGTCTCTATAAGGACAGAAGGTGTTGCCATGCTTGAGGCATGTGGGTACTACTGCTATAGCCATCTGCAGGACATTGAAATCTGCTGTACTGCAACAATCAGCTGCCAAATAGTACACAAAGCCTCAGGTTTTCTTGTCTAACACTTCATAATATAATTTACAGGGAATAATCTAGTTATGCTGTAATATGTTTCACCTTTACGTTGAAGAGAGTTTAAATACTGACCTTTTAATGTGTCCTATTTAAATGGATAACATGATATTTTGTCATTAACTAGGAAGGCTAATCTCTCACTCATAATTAAAATATTGAATTCTGCAGTCTGATAATACCAGTTGAGATAAACTCTTTTAATTCAGGAAGGTTTGTAAAGATGAAACTGAGAGACAAAAGCATTTGTTGCGAATTATGTTCAAACTTTATGATAAAATACCTTTGAGAAAAGATGTGTAATTGCTGGGGAGTAATGCTAGTGCTTTGGGAATACCATAATCTTGGATGAATACTCTGGATTGTTTAAGAGAGTATCCAAGAGAAGTAAGTGCAAGAAGCTGTTTTGCAGGGGGCTTCAAGAAGTGCCGAGAGTTTGTAGTTCTGGCACAAATTATTATCCTCAGGAAAGTTTCTTGTTATTAAAGGTCAATTTTTTTCTTCTATAGCAATGAAGTTTCTTAAACTCTATGGATATGGGGTTTTTGTCCATCTCCACGGAGTTGCTTACACTAGTGCAAAGCCAGCATAATCTGCTGTGCTGATTTTACACTGCTTTTAGCCTCTGGTGTAAATGATTGCCTAAGATACTAATCATAGAGAATCAGGCGCCTTTTCAGGAAAAACATTTGCTCTTCCAGCTCTAGACAATCTTGTTCTTTTTTTCTGACTTCCTGAGCATTACTAAATGCTGCTAAGCTCTTGTCCTTCAAGATCTCTTGTAGTAATGAGACCTCATTATAGCTTGAAAAGGCCTTCTGCTATTCACCATCTTTGAGAGGCGTTAAAATCCATCCTCTTATGACAGAAGCACTTGTAACAACTCTTAGAAAAGTGGGTTATGTTCTGACTAAGCATCATGGGGCATGGAATGAAGCGTGCCTTTCATGATTCATGGGAGACAGAATGGTAGAGTTGAAGCAGTCAAAATGTGACCTTTGCTGAGGGTCACACCTGAGCCTTTAGTCAATTTTTGAATGCATTGATGTTGTCAGCTGGAAGCAAATAAATAGTGTGTTCTTACTGCCTTAGTTCTTAGCATACCCTAAAATAAGCATTGAAATCTTTTGTAGTGCTCTTCTGACAGCTCTAAAGGTACCAGTATTTATCTATTTTGCAGCTTAGCCTGAGCTGCTGATCCTGAAATGAAGGTCTCAGCAATTCTGTATGATTTGTATCTAGATGCTGTGTGGATACCCAGCACAGTAGTAGTATCTCATGGGGAGTCTCTCCTATGCAGTTTTCATATGGACAGCAAAACATGGCTGTTAGAGCTTAGCATGGGTAAGTCCTGGAATGGTGGTGAGGGGGAGCTATATGCCCCTGATAATCATGGGCATCAGTAACATAGTGTAGTAATGCCATTCACCATCTGAGCACTGTGCAAACAAGAGAAAATAGAGACTCCTAGGGACACTTAGGCGCAGACCCTGAAGGATGCAGACAGAGAGTACAGGGGAAGAAAGACTGGCATTTAAATCACTGGGCAAATTCCAGATTTGGTAGCTTTCATTTTTTAGTAAATGCTTTTAAGTCATTTCTGGTACATCTAATAGCCTCTGAGGTTGTTATACATTGAATGGGCTAGAAGCAAGAGAGGTCATGTTCTGTAGCTAGCTGAGAGACAAACAGATGAGTAGAACATCAAAATGAGAAATACAAAAACTTAACTGATGGTCCTTCTTCATCCTCATGCGCCCCTCATGCAGTTCTGGCTGTGTGAGATGAGCTGCTAGACTGGAGGGGGAGTAGTTAATTTTCTGTTTGAAATTGGAGCAGCATCTGGTGCAGGGAGAGAGTGAATATGGGTCAAAACCACATCAACACAGAGTAGGAGTCACCGGGTTCTCCTGTGGTCTGGGCTATCACTACTGTTACTCTCCAACTATAGCACTTGTACAGCACCTAAATGAGTGCGTGACAAAACAACCACTTGCAATTTCTTTTCTTACTAACATAAATGTACCTGAAATGAAGCTGGAGCCATCCAGCTGTTCTGAGATGAAAGTACCTCTGAACAGATAATAAAGATCCAAGACCTCAGCAGAGAGAAGAATGCCAATTATATAAAAGCATATACAAGAGTTTCCTCAAAGATTGCATTTCTGTCCTGTGGGATCTAAACTTAGCGCAATAGCCCTGTTTCCTATATTAGTGTAAGCCTAGGCATCGTTAACTAAAAGCTGATTTTATTTTTTTTTTTAAATTAACTGCAGGAAAAGCAGCCTCCACAAATTCTGTTCACTATCTGCTATCAAGAAAATCCTATTAACAATAATTGCTGGGTTTTTAGTTTTCAAAGAACCCATAATTAAATTTTATTGTCTCATAAGTGATTAGAATTAATTGCTTCCACACTAGCTGTGGTGCTCATTATCTGCTTTAAATTGGGAGTGGCTTTTCTGCAGAATTCCTTCATTTACCACAATCCCTTTCTGTTATGTTTCTTGCCAGAGAAAATCCATTACAAAGGCTATTCACTCCGAGGAATTACTAAAAAGTGACAAATGCTGATTTAATACACCTTCTTCAACAGATCAGGATTAACTAAACAGAAATGTTACGTTTATCAGAGAAAAGGATGGAGAAAGCCACTTCCACATTGGTTATATTTTCAAATTCATGCGTTGACTACGTGCTGTGTATGAATTCTTTTTTAAATTGTTTTCTGCTACTAATATGAGACTTAATCCTGTGTAGAGGGGAGGATGTATTACAGCTTTGCTCATGTGTTACCATAAATAGCGATAGTTGTTTTCAGTTGCTGTTATGATGATTTAAGACCCTTTTCTCACCAAGTTGCTAGGCTTGGGTCTGACCTTCCAATCATTAGAGCTGTGACTTTTATTGAGCTTCTTTTGAACATTGGGTGGGACTTGCAAGTCCTACAAATCTCCTAAAGAGACAGAGTATGCCTTGTTGGAGACAAGCCTCATCTTGTTCTCTGTCCATATGAATCCCTTGCCATTTGGGTTTTGTCCAAGCCAAGCCCCCCAGCCATTTGGCTTGTAATAGCATACCCACTTCAGTCTTCTCCAAGGTCTTTTCTAGCCAGCAGGAGAAGGATCAAGGTGTAACCCCTTGTCTCCATCTGTTACATGACCTTCCTGTCACTGCTCAGGATTTGAGTTTGTTTTCCCTTTCCACATAGTAACTAATTACATCAGAAGGTGTTTGAAAAAGGAATTTGGTTTTATCCTACATTAGTTCTCTCAGGTACTGGGCTGAGGTCTCTAAATGTCTCCAAGACATCATAAAAGGTTCCAAAAGCTGTAGACTGAGGGCTGTGCTCAGCAGTACTGCTGCTGGGGCTCAACTAAAAAGCAGAGCTCATCTCATGATTTTTTTTGGGGGGTCACTGTCTGAAACAGTAATCCTGTAGCATTTCCATGCCATGCACAGTGGAGGTGTTTGGCCGTCCATTTCTGATACTAACCTGTAGCAAGGGGCAGCTGTACAAAATCTGTTTGTGCAGAGAACCTAATCCAAACCCACTCCCAATTCTACTTCACTGGTGAGAGGGTGACTTAACGGATGCCTGAATCCTTAGGGGCACTGTGTAAGGCGTCTGGTGAACAGGGTTATGTAAGAACCATATGAAATGGAATACTACAGTGCTTAATACCGTGTAACTTTGCTCTTAGGCTGTATTTTTAGAGGGTTAGAGTGCTTCAGAGGATGTATTTATAACAAGGAGATGTTTTCTTTCAATGCAGGATGCTGCTTTGATGGAAAAATCCTATATACTTTTCATACACTGCTCATTATACAAATTATATAGGTCATTAGGCCTTTTGTTACAAGCTGGGAGAGTTTAGCAGGCAAAGTCTTGCTCACTCTGAATTGTGATAGTTTCTGGGACTGAACGGATTAAATTTAATTATCTGTCCCATGGAAAGTTATCACTGTCTATTCAACCCTAGGACATAGCAGAAGGTAGGAGTGATTTGCTCTATAGAAATGGAAGAATTAGAGTCTAAGTAGTATAGTCATAGAGAATTTATGTGGACAGTTTTCAGTCTAGCTGAATTTCTTTATATATGTGAAAATATTAATAAAACATCTTTCACATGTTTCCAATAATGGCAGTGAGGAATGCCCTCAGTTGCTCAGTTCAGCTGCTATGCTATTTATAGGTGCTTGGGTAAGGAAGAACCTCAGGAGGACCAGGATGTTATGCTCTTTAGATGACCTTGAAAAGTTGTTGTATGGTAGGGTATGCATTTGCAGCATTTTATAATTAGCAGCACCACGCAGCACTTGGATTCCAGTTGGAAGGGATTCAACCTTGAGCTCCTCCTCTAGGATGCTGTGATTTATGTTACCGTCCTTTAAAGGAAAACACTTGGTGCAAGCTGGGCAATGAGCTTGTCTGGTCTGTCTGATCGGAACTGCTGCTCAGTGGATTTCTCACATGCCCCTTAAGCGCATGGGCTGCCTTGTAACGTGAAGAAAGATTTAATTTTTGTTTCCCCCCTCACATATGTCAATTGTGCCACTAATAGCGATTCACCTTCCCTGCAAAACTTGCTCTGGGCAAATGACTGCTGGCGTTATCTGAAGGAATGATCTGCTGCTCCTGGGGATCTACACCTGGTGGTAGGTATAACCTAGCACCTTGGGTCCTAATGATGAATAATCTCTTTGATGACTTTTTTGCCTTTAGCAGGTCAGTAGTCTAAATTTATACCCGGGGTCAAAGGGATTTTTGTTACTCTGGATAAGAATCCCAGACTGAAGCTGCTAGTTTTTTTGCTGGCTGGCTCCTAGGTGCCCTGGACACATCTCTATCTGTGGTACCTCCTTCAGGCTGCAGTGCTGGCATGCCACATCCAGGCTCGATTGGGAAACGTATTCACACAAATAAGTCTTATTTCTTTCCATGAGTTTATTCCAGGCTTCTGTTAAGAAAACCCAACAAAACAACAACAAACAATCAAACAGAAAACAAAACCCCCAACCCCTCCCCCTCCAACAACAACCAAAAACAACACAAGAAAAGAGCGAATATATTTAATCATTTTTTCGACATCATTTTTGTTTATGTTAAAAAAAAAAGTAAAGAAAGAAGCTTTTGAAACAAACCAGACTGTCTTCACAGTAAAACAGGTAGCAAATAGTACAGCTTCAGTAGGTGTTACCATTCATTTTTCATATGAATACCAGTTTGTACTTCTGAATGTGGTAATAAAAAGAGAAAAAAAGACAGAAGAAGGAGGAAAACTTGGGAAGTTTATGTTTACTGCCAAGCATTTGGTTTTATGTTTATCTCATGGGAAGTAACTCTGTATATCATGATAATTGACTTCATCAAGTACCTTTGGAAAAAAAGGCTTTTCTACAAAATAGGATCTTGTGGAGAAGACTACACATGGTTTTTCCACTAAGTAAAACATTCTCTTTTGAATCAATGGTTTAAGCTTTTTACAGTGTTCCTATTTCGTGGTTCATTTGCCCAGTTGGTAGCTGAGAACAAGCAAGGTCATGGGATAAACAAAACCAGGGCGTTTATAGTTCTTTTAAACCCCAAACAAATCATCACTTACCTACCATTGTTCCAGAATAACTGATTCCTGAAAACTTTATGGAGTGAAGGTTTCTGCCCACCCCACTTCCAGCTATTTGCTTGTTACCATTTTAACTGCAATGGTGCACAGGCAATTATTCTATGCTCCTGTCCAGGGACTTTGATCCATCAGATTTTTCCTTGGTGTTCTGGAACAAGAATCAAGGACTGTTAAGCAACTGAAATTTTGACTTTTTCCATCATTTAACACAACAACAGCAAGTTTTGCTGCTGATCTGTTTTGGAAACAGCAGTTGTAGCAGTTTCTCTCTAAGTCAGTCAGAAGAGCAGAGGGTGGGATTGTGGCAGGCAATAAAAAACCCTGCTGCTCCTATAAGGACTTTAATTACTCACCTTGTTATAGGTGAGACCAAGGGAGGCTGGCAGCAATGCCAGCTCCATCACAGCTGCAAAGGATTTATTTTTCTCAATGATGAGTGGAAAAGGCTGTAAAAATACTGTACAAGGTTGGCTAATAAACTATTTTATAAGCCATACTTATTACAAGTGTTTACAAGCTAGTGTGCTGATAGGCATTTTGATGAGATAGTATTCCTTAATTGGAATCATTCTGGGACTACAAAGCAAAGGATAGGAAGCCAGAGAGCTAGAAAATATAACATATGCATCTGTCAGGTCAAGATTTATATCCAGATAGTGAGTAGCTAGCTTGGCAGCAGGTACTCTAAATTGTTACAGTGCTGGCCTCATCCAGTCATTCATGGCTTGTTCCAAGCAGATCGATAGTGCTGATATGCAGATGTTTGTGATTGTGGGGAAAGTGCGTGTGCTTTATCCATGGATCTCCTTGGAGTTTCTCAAGCCCCTGAGGTCTGATAGCAGACTAGCGAGCTGATGGTATCCCCTTCTGCCTTGGGTTTCCCTTGGTGTCTGCGGTGGACTCTAGGGAAAGGGTGAAAAGGTCTGGACACCCTGTCCATACTGTCTCATGCAACAAGTTTCTTGCAAAGTCAAGCCTTAAACCTGAGCAGTTTGAATCCCATTCCAACACCACCTAGCTTAATTCTGTGTATGGAGTTACAATGCAATTTCCATTTCCTAATGCCTGTTAGCAAACTGGGATCTTGCAGGTTGGAGCCATTTTCTAGGGTGCTTCCTAGCGAGTAATAGCCACGCGCTTCCTAGAAATGCTGCTTGGTTAGAGCTCGCAATGTACTTGAATGTTGGCAGTGTTACATCTCAAGCTATGATGCACCAACAGTAACAGCCCTATAATCAAAGTAATGACAAGCTAGTGGGAAATTTAGTTTAATCTGAGAAGAGGCTCTGTGAAAATGCCTCCGTGCTTATTGTCTTTGGCTCTCTGTTTATTGCCTTTTGGTCACACAACCAAGAACATGATCTGCTTACAAAAGGTTTTAGTGATTTTTTTTTTTTTTTAATTTTTAATATTTTTTTTTAAAGTTGTGCTTCCTTCTTGCCCTGCCCCTTTGCTGGCAACCCTGCAAATCCAGCCTGAGTTGCCAGGGTCATGCTGGTTTCTCTATGTTTTATACCTAATCTCTGGTAGTAAATGTTCTGCAAGCAAGCCACATCCCCCATGGTGACTCTGCAAGCCTGTTGTGGGCTGCTGATTTGCCCTAGTGCATCTGCATGGTGCATAGGTACAAGCTACAAGCAATGCATGCAAAGAAGCAGCTCCATGCTGCTCTCGTAACCATGCTGGTCCCAGAGATCTAGCAGCTGGAAAGGCAAAGGGGCTGTGGAAAGCAGATAATGTTTAGAGCATCCAGGACCATTGGGGGGGGGAATTAGGTACCTAAAGATGCAGATCAGGGCAACTTTCATAGCCACATGCTTTTTAAAATCATACTTTGTACCAATGGCTATTTTAGGAGTCTTAATCCCATTCAAACCTTGCCTTTTATCTCAGTCCCTCTCCGAGAAAGAGGAAAAAGCAGGTATGCCCTGTTCTGTTAGTGTGCTGTAAGAATACATCAGTGAATATCTGTGATGGGATGGAGCTTCTTACTTGAGGCCCAGTGAATCCTCTTGGGAGACTTCCCAGTAATTTCTTTGGGGTTATGGAGATCCCAGAGGATAACTTCCTCAGATATGAGAGGATCAAATATATTTGTAGCTTCTCTCCCTGAGCTGACTCTCTTTTCATTGTCTGCATCTAGAAAAAGAAGCAAGAACATGTATATCCTAATATTTTAGGATGTAAGCAATGGCTACCAGCTGTCATGGGAAGGAACGTGATGCATTCATGAATGACATAGTAGGTGTTTTGTGTATTTTGCTATGAAACAAGTAGCACCAATGAGGTAGTCATCCAGTTAAAGATGTGGTCCATGCTACCAGATATCTCTTTGCTAAGATGGGGTAAATAGCATCCAATTTCTGGTAGAGCTGGTGGAGAAGTTTACACAGGGTGTAATTATGCTAAGCAGACTTTTACCAGAACAGTTCTGCAGAATTCAAATGGCTGATCAGTATGTTCTGTTGTAAAGGCTTTTTTTCCCCCTATTTTTGGCAACATCTTAGAAATTGGATGTCACTACTCTTTTATTTTGAAAAGAAATTACAATTCTCATAAAACTTCAAAAAGTGGTCTTGAAAATGGTTTGGGTTTTATAAATGCAGCAGAAAAGCCCTCAAATCTCTTAGTATGACTGCTACAAGAGTGTTTGTGAAAAGAGGGACTATATGGAAAGCTGATAAATTAAAGACAATTTCAAGTGGCTTTACAAAAATTATTTCTTTCATGCCTAGTGGTTTAGCATCAGATCTTCAAACAGTACAAATAGGTGGAACAGCTGGACCATCTCACTACCACCTTACGAAATCAACTTCCAGGCAACTGCAGAACTGGATATTGCTCACCATTAATTCTGAGAGGAATGCAGGCCTTTAATTGAACCATTGATACCCTATCTTTCCCTTAAAGGTCATCTTTCTAAATACCAAGTAAGTGAAACATATAGGGCAGCTGGAAGATTTTTGTTTTGAGAGAACAATGCATTAAAAAAAAAAAAGAAATCCAGTAAAACTGTCTGCATATCTCACAAATCAGATGAGTACTCATTTCCTAATAAACAAGCTTTGTGCTTGTTTCACCAGTTCAGTGAGTGCAGCGTTCATTTGTCTAGCTGAACAGGGAAGGAAAATAACAAGCAGGGAAATTAGGGTTAGGTCTGTCAGTCTGTAAGTACTCTAATGTTTAAAGTTAGGAACAAGATGGTCTTGCTTGTTTGATGAGCACGATGAGGATAATGGCCATATGAATTAACATCTGCACTGGAAAATCTAGGACTAATCATACCGAATGAATGAGACTCATACAAATACAACTCTGTCTCCCTCTGTACGCTGTGTGTAAAATTGCAGGTGGCCATTATGATAAGGAGAAGGGACATAGAGCTAGTGGTCTACAGAGAAGAGTTTGTCAGACCTTAAATTTAATACTTAAATTTAAGAGTGGGAAAAGATTGAGACTAAAGCCCCAGAAGATATATATACTTGGTGCAAAAGTGGAGCTTTTGTGACTGACCTGATGTCAAGTAAACAGCTGTGTCTAATGACTATGCTGTACTGCATCTTGTGGTGCAAAGCACTGTTGATGGCAAAGGAAGAGAAGGAAAGTCTATAGAGATAAGGGACTGGAACTTGTGCCTCCAGTACTAATTCCAATAGTGATCCTGTTCTGCCAGACCCACTTTTCTGTCTGGTCATATAGAGGGACTTGAGATCCCAGGAGCTTTCTTGTGCCTACCTTCTTGAATTCAGGGATTGGAGCTCCACAGTGGCATTCATCCTGCCTAATTCTTGCTGTCTAAAACTTATCTTGTGGAAAGAAAGAAACTCTTCTACATCTTGCTTATCTGAAATGTCTGTCTTGGGAAGATACAAGTCTGTCTTTCGAGGGGTCTGTCTCTATTCTGATGGTACAGACTTCTTCAGGATAGGTGATGAAGTCTGTCAATATCTTCATGAGACCTTGTGCACTAAAGTGTGAGCTAAGCCACAATGTAGCATAATACCATTAAATAAAAATAAACCTAGCTCCTGTAAAATAGCGGGCCTCAAGGTGAGCATTACTGATGAAGAGAAGGATTTGGCCTACAGTGGAAAATCTCATGAAAATTTCAACCCAATGCTTAGCACAAACCTCAAAATACTGGTGGGATTGGGAGGGTAGTAGGGGATGTCTTTCCAGTGCTGCTGTACAAATCCATGACTGGCCTGCACCTTGAATCCTGTAGGCAGTTCTGGCCTCTGCATCTCATAAAGAATACAGTAGAATGGAAGGAAGCTCAGAAAAAGGCAGCAAGGCTGATCAAGGGCTTAGTTTTAATAGGAGGAATAAGAAAGCTCTGATTCTCTGTGGTGGAGTCTATAAAAACCTGCATGAGGAAGAGAGAATGAGTAGGAATAAGACAGTCACCACGAGTTATACGTATTCAAGGGAACTTGGAACAACTTAATGAAAAAGAAATCCACTGCATTATAAATACAAAGCAATCACATGCAGTGCTGAAAGGCGATGGGCTGAAAACAGTCGGAGGTGCAGCTGTTTTATGTTCTTACGTTAATTACAAATTATGGCAAAAACTTGTAGGGAGCTGATTCTTTGGCTAGATAAGGTTGTGCTCCTGTATGAGGAAGACACTTCTATGGTGGTTTAGTGGTTTATAGTTCATGAAAGGTTTAGTAGCAGGAACCTAACTATATGCTTGACTCCACTGAGATACTTCAGATACCTACCCTTACCTGTCCCTGTAAAGTTTCAAACTTTTCAAGCTAAATTAAGCTCCTCTGGTAGACCAAGTTTTTTATACTCCAGCCTACGCTTACAAATTCACAAAGATGACACAAAAAATTGTTATGCCTTTTTTTTAGAAATTGTTGTTCTAAGAAAAAATGCTGCTCTTGAATCCATGCTGAGATATATGCAATGCTGGAAGGTATCAAAGATAAAACCTCCCGTGTATATTTTGTAGTCATTCACATAGTCTTTTTCAGCAAGATGTGAAAGAGGGATTTGACTGGGTCTGATCCAGGACTTTGTGGCTGCAAATGTAGAAGAGATATTGAGAGGCTGAGTCTCTGGGCTGTTACAAGCTATTACATAGATATCACAATTGACACTGGCTTAGTAGGACAAACTGTGGTGTAATGGGACAGATTCCTTCTTTCAGATATGTATGACCTCCTTGATAATGAATGTGTGAGGATAGGACTTTGCCTCTGTGAAAAGATTACATACCAAAGGGCAGGGATGCACTACTGTAAACACTGTGGATTTACAGAAAGTATAAATCAGGTCTGAACCTGGCCCATGGGCTGCAGCAACCTTCTTTCCTTACTCCAAATTTAAGATAAGATTTGGGTCTACTGGGAAATTTTGAAACTGATGGTCTGATTGGATTTGAAATCCCTCCCCTAGTACTATCCCTGCTTAAAATTCCTAGCTATCAAACTGCTACTTCCTCACAGATTATTGGCTTTTCATGTTGCTCAAGTGCAGCCTTTTCATCAGATCGCATATGTGCTGATCACTTTCTGGCAATTTTTCTTTTTGTAAATAGGGCTCATTCAGCCACAGTTTATATAACCACTATGCAGATAATACCCTCCTAATGACCACTTTCCCCAGAGAAACACAATTATATCTCTTTCCACATTTCTGCCAATTGCATTTGAGTTCGCCACAGAGCCAAACATGGCCCCACAATTGTACTAGTGCAGATGGGTGGGAGCCACAAAAGCCTGAATTGGAAAATTCCCAATCTCTGGTCAAGAGCTTTGGTCTACTTTCTGCTGTAGGGGTTCCTACTAAATGAATTGGATGGTAGAACTTTTCTGTACTTTCAGACTTATTCAGACAAGCTTGAAGAGACATGATTTCAAAGGTTTTGTGGAAAATTAGGAGGTTTGTATTCAGATTTCAAACAGGAAAGGTACCCAAAATCTTGCCTGATGGAGTGTTGTCTCCAAATAATTGCATGGGGCGTGGTATCACTTTTGCTATAGGTATGCGTTGTTCATTTTTAAGATGATTGAGGTCCATTTAAGTTGCTACAGTTGCATGTAACCTGGGCATCCGGGGCAGATTAGAGCTGGAGGACAGACCAGAGGTTACCACAAGGAGCAGCCAATAGATTGGCCACCAGCTGGAGGGCAGTAACAAGTTGTATAGACAGACAAACTGGCAGCAGGTTACTTTGGTTGGTTGCATTGCCAAAATTTTGCTAAATTCTGTGGTATTTGAAAGTGCTGGGTTGCCAAAACCCCACCTCTGGCACCAGGGCAGCTGGAGTGAGGTGTAGTATTGAGTGTGATGCAGCTAGCAGCTACATTGTACAAATATCGACTCCTAAAGCTAATGTGTGCTGGGTAAAATCTTGTCCCCTTTCTCAAGGTCCCTATGTGAAAAATTTGGGTGACTGTATGTCTGATCCCTTGTCCTGAGCCTGTCAGGGAAAGGCGCAAGAATGTCTTTGTTGCTGCTTTCCTGCAGGCTTCCCTGAGCCCCGCAACATAGGGAGATTACAGGGAAAGGGGAACAAGACCACAGATGCCGAATGATACACAGATGAGCTGCACATCTTCAAGCCAGGAGGTGAATATTACCCCTCTCCACCTCCCTATCCTGTGCCAGGTTGGGCCAGTGAAGGGTAGGTCTTTGACAAGATGACCTTTTGTGGATAGATGGCAAACTGAGCAGTTTAGGAAACCAGAGACACATTTTCAAAGGCCTGCATGTTTAGGCATCCACCAGAAGGTTCGGTACACCGACCATATTTTCATAGTGTTTTCTAAAACATGTTGCTCCTTTTAATACATTTGGAGTATAGAGTCTGAATTTGCTAGCTAGGCAGAATTACTAGCCTGCAGAAGTGGCTGCTTCAGAAGTGACGTGAAATACTCCCAGGACTGCTACTGCTGCCAGCCATGTGATCTCAGGTCACCCAAAAGACTATGATAATTAGCCAAATATCAAAGCAGATGCAGCTATTTAATCATGCAACTTATAGACTCAGCTTGAAAGATTGGAGGAGAAGGGCCAGAAAAGTCTGAGATAGGATGGTGCCTTCCCACAGACAGTGATGGTTATGATGATACAGGTTTAATGTTATTCTTGCACAGATAAATGGCATTTGGCTGATTTTGGGTTAGATTTGGTGGCCTTGTACCTGCTTACAAAAGGTGATATAAATGTATTCTAAGAATAGCTGTAGGAATATGTATGCACATGTACACATGTGGATACATGCAATTATGTACATTCAGAAAGTGAAGTATCTCTCAGAGGAATACTGATGTGTTTGGAATTTATTTTGGTTTTAGGGAAGAGAGACAGATTATGCATTTTTTTCCCTTCACATATCTCAAAGTATCACAGCTTAGAAATGTCCTAGTAAGGTAAACTGCTGGCAAAATGCAAAGGTAAACTCTCAGGTCAAGCAGAACAGAAAGAAAGATGAGGAAAGCCTAAAATGTCTTTCAAATGCCTTCACGTGAATTAGACAGACAGAAAGCTTATTATCCTTCTGTCCTTTTCTGGTGGTTATAACATCATTTGTTGCCCTTTGTTGGGAATACTCCAGGCCCTTTGCAGACAACACGTGTTGGCTGTTCTTGGAGAGAAAAGCTTGCTTCCAGCTTTAACTGGAAGCACTTTGACAAGGTGCAGCTCCTTGAGTCAGACTGGATGTATGGTCCAAGTTCCCCTATTTTGCCAGGTGACCATGTGTACAACATGGACTGACAGCTTGGCTGGACTTAATACATGCAGAGGTTTCCCATTAGGCAAGGAGAGAAAGGAAGGTAATCAGTTCTAGATGCTTCCAGTAACCTTTGTTTATCATGAGAGACTGCCCTTCCGTTGCCCTTCCTCATGTTCCTTTTCCAACGGTTCATTATCTGTAATAATCTAGAGGACGGAGCCTAATGGGTAAGTTGTGGGCCAGGAATGTGCTAGATAAACGTACCCCAAAACTATGCAAAATATATCCCCCATTGACTGCATTAGACTACAGCATGAAGTTTGCTAACTGTTAGCAGTAAAATCCAATGTGAAATATTTATAAATTCTTTTATATTTTTAATACTCTGTGGAGATTTGGCTGATACTGCAATCCTTAAAACTGCACAGAAACATGATATGTGGCATACTCACTGGTCTACAATATATCAGCGTGTCTCTCCAAATTGCTGCCAGCATACTGGGGATGCTTTCAAGGTAAGTCTGTATGGGAAAATCACTGCTGGCTCAGTGGTTGTGTGTCAATGCCAAGTCCTGTGACACTGAATCACAGATTTCATTGCTTCCAAACATCCTGAGTCTGCTTTATTACATTGCCAGTAATGCCCCTGTGAAGAGAAATCAAGCCTGTGGGTCCTTCTTGGGCCAGATGGCCTCTCAAACCTGGAGGCCAGGCTCCAGTCTTGCTGACACTAGGCTGGATCCACCAGCGTGTCACATCACCCTTCATCTTGCTTGAGTCACTCTGGGCTGATGTGGGAAGGTGACAGAGAGCCTTGGGTTTGGCTAAATGATCAGTGAGGCCTTTGTAGCTTGCTGCAAAGCTTTAAGTCCCTCTGAGGGTTTTGCAGTGAATAAAACTCTGGCAGGAATTAGCCCCAAATGACTAATAGAGGCTGGCTCAGACGAAGGGGACAGCAGCACTCAGACTCTCAGAGCAAACAGTAGCAGGTTTTTGGTGCTGAAAAGAAGGGGAAAGTGAACCACAGGGCTCAAAGTAACAGTCTGGTATATATATCCTGAACAGTAAGTTATTTAAACTTACGTAAATACATCCTGAACAGTAAGTTATTCAAACAGGCACGCTGATTTTGCTGCTCTCTTGTGTCAGCGCCATCTATCGATTGCTTTATTTATTTATTTGTAAGGAAGAGGCTTGCAGGATTACAGCAAAGCTGTAGAAGCTGGAAAGGTTGCTCACAGCAGTGGTTCCCACCAGCTGGAACAGACATTATGTGGGGAGCACTCAAGTAATATGAGCAGGGCCTGTCCCCGTGTTAGCTGGCTCCAGCATTTTACTGTGGTGCACATTACGCTGAGCAGAGCTCACCACTGTTTAACAGATTCCTTAGTGAATGCCTTGTAAAAGGCACACAGAATTCTTCACAGGATCTGTCCCAAGTTTTGTTTATAAAAACGTGTAATGAGAAATTCTGAGAGCTAATGTTGGTGGACAGACCCCCACTGGTCAGGGCTGTACCTACCCGGGTGATTTGAACATAGCCACAGGGCAGGGCAGGGAACCTCCAGGCAGAAGATGCCATGAAGCATTTTCTCATCATCTTGAGAGGTGGCAGAAGCTATTCTATACACACAGGTCTCCATGGCACAAGAGATGTGTTTAGACCTGTTGTGGTTTCAGCCAAGTTTACCAAAGCCAGTTTGACAGATGGCCCTTCCTCCCCCATAAAGAAAGGAGTGGAAGAGTCAAGGAGATTTACGAGTTCAGAATGAACCAAACTACTTTAATGAAGTATTAATACTAAATTTAAAATAAGAAGAAATTAATGAAATAGATACAGTATATACAAAACTGTATCAAACTCGCAGGATGACAATCACATCACCAGCTGTCATTGGGAAAAGTCCCAGACTGGACTCTCTGATCGACAGGAGCTGGATTCCAGATCTGGAGTCAGGAACACTCAGATCGGGATCAAAGGCAGGCAAATAGACAGGGCCCTCTTTGGATGTCAGCCATTGAAGAAAGCAAAACTTGACCCTTTGATCCCTCAGTTTTTATACTGAGTACGATGTGGATAGGATGCAATACCCCAGTTAATCAGTTTTGGGTCACCTGACCTGTCCGCTCCTCCCTGCAGGTGCGACCCCTCTATGATTTTCTGTTTCTGACCCTCCAACAGGG
>VZRU01017855.1:135639-149252 GCA_013398155.1 Pedionomus torquatus | reverse complement strand
TGGTTTGTTTTACCTCAAACCAGGACACTGGACTAGAATGATAGAGAGGCTGTGAGAAAAAATACAGTCTTTCATCTTCACCTGAAGATAAGAAGTGTGGAATTTTGGATTTGCTGGACAAGGAGATTGTTAATTATTGTCAAGGGGGGAAAAGTGACATATGAGGATAGAATAAACTCAAGTTTCATGATAGAGACTGAGAAAAGAAGTTGAGAGGTGTAAGCAGCTGGACACTTAGGAGATGATTCAGAAAGGGCAATTTGAGGTGAAAAGTGAATGAGAACAAAGAGTTTTGTGAAATAGTCAGCTGCATAATGAAATATGGGGTGAGATTCTTCAGAGGTGATGGAAAAGGAAGGGAACTGAACTAGTTGTGCAGGGTATAGGGAGAGCTGAGCATTAAAAAAAATTAATTTTCTAGACAAGGCAATTAAAATTAAATGTTTGAGGAGTTGTCAGTGGGACAAAGTATAGTGGCCAAAGGTGAGAAAACATTAACAGAAGACCAATAGAAAGGAGTGGGTCCAAAAATTATTGTAATGGCAAAACAGCAAGACATTAAATTGGAGGCAGAATAGAACGAAAAGACTTCATTGACCTGATTGTGCTCCTCTCTGCAGACTGGAAGTGACCCTTAAATTCCTGACTGAAAAGAATTGCATGTAAATCGTATAGTCTTAATTCATCCCTCCTTCTGCACATATCATATGACATCTATCAAAACAGTAGTCAGACATTATTAGCTTAATCTTGTACAGAGGAGATAATTAGGAGCAAGCAAATTATGTTATCAAGGAAGGTGTTGCTGCTACAGTCCTCCTTCAGCTGTAGAATGTAAAATGTGCATGAGGAAGGAATTACAAGGAAAGAAAGGAGCTTATCTTGACAAAAGCCAGTTGATATTTTGCCAGCTACTTGCCCTTAATTTCTTAGTTCTGTTCCTGAGCTGGGAATATCACTTAAATCAAGAATGTCACACATATTCACTAGCGTAGTTCCCCTCATTTCCTGGGAATATGTTCTACCACTCCCTGGTATCAATTTGCAATAATACAGTACATTCACAACTCCAGCTTTAAATATACAATGTAAATGAAAAGAGAACATGCAAAATCCTGAAAAATATGTTCACAAGCCACCTTTTGGGCACTTAAAACATGACAGACTTGTTCTAATCTGTACATCTAGTGTTCATCCATAAAATGAATCTATAGAACCCTATAATTTCGCAAAATCTTAAACTTGTCAAATATTTTCACGCTTGTAAGCATAAGATCACAAGGATGATGAGTGCCACTAGCAAGTTTATGAGACAGCAAAGAAATCTGTATTCAGTGAGCACTATGATGTAACAAAAACCATACCACTACCTAACTAGCAATAATAACACCCTCCTTCCTATTTATTCTCCCTGTGCACCAGAGAAGAAAAGGACCTTGTAAGAAATATAATACTTCATCAATTAACTGTGACATAACAACAATACCCAGGGGAATTGTTCCTGAGTTCCTCAGGAAATTTTAATTCTGGAATTTTCTGACTGTATAATCACTTTTCAATCCTAGCGGCGTTCTTGGAAAGGACTTTTATGTATTATTTTGCCAAGACTATGAAACTTTTGGAAAATGCTATTTATTTAAGACGTACTTGCTTGAAAATATTTTTTAAGTAGCTAGGAAATGCAATATGTTTTGTAAGAATAAAAAAATTGCAATTATTTCTCTCAAGTTTTCCCGAGTTTACATTGAATGCTTTTTATATTCAGACAGCTAGTAATCAACAAAAGAACAAGAGAAGTAATTTAAGAATAAAAAGAATATTTATCAAAACTTAATGCACTTCTTTATGAGTTCAGTGAGCCTAAATGTTAATGAAACTCTTCCTTTCAAATTACATGCATAAAGCCGACATTAGATAAAACCTTGGTATCAAGGGTAATACATGATTAAATTGCTGTTTACATTTATTAATCTGGAATTACTTATAGGTCAACAAAAAATGATTTAAGATGTTTCATATTTTTAAACAAAGAAAACTTCATTCAAAGCACAGCTATATTTGCTCACATTTGATACTTCATTTCTTTCAAATTAAAATTTTTGTTTATTAGTATATATTTAACAGTAGTTTTATAAAAACAAAGGAAAAAAACAAACAAACAAAAAAAAAACCCTAACCACCAAACAAAACCACCACCACCAAATAAATAAACCCCCAAACCACCTTGTATCAAGTGACTTTATAATTCAGATAACCAATAGGAAATAAGATCAAATAAACTTAAGATTGATCCTAACTGTTTTTTGTGAATGATTAAGATCAGTTTCACATGTCTTTTTCATTATCTGGAGAAAGAAGCAGGATTTCCTTTAGTAATGAACAGAGTAAGGCTATCACTTCCGCATATAATATAACATGATGGCATCCATCCAGTGTCTTTTATGTATGCTCATAATCCTGAAAACTACACAGATTTAGACTCATGCATTTAGTTGTATTCAGTAGCTTGGGCAGATATTGTCTGATATTAATTCTAGGGATTTATTTCCAGTCAAATGCAGGTGATGCTGGCTGTCATTGGCAAATTTGAATTTATTGTCATGGTGACATAAAATCTGTAGATATTGTGGCATACAAATGTGCAGAACCAATTGCCATTGAAGCCACAGTTTAAGTGCTGTTATTCTCCTTGTTTATGCACATGTGTATCCCATTTTGCTGATTTATTTGAAAAGCTCAGTACAAGAAGACTGCCAGTTAGAAAATTTGGTGCTGAAAAGGTAACTTAAAGATATTGGGTTTTGTTCTGTAATCATTAAATAATTGCATTGATTCTTCTCCTCTGTTATTTGGGTTATAAAGTCTCTGAAAAAAAAAAATAAATTGGTACTTATTCAAACATTTGTTACTTAGAGAGTGTTGCTTATTTATGCTTTGGAACCAAAACCTGATAGTGATTACAGCATGTGTAAGTTATGCATGTGAGGCATAATAACCAGAAAAATGCACCTGAGATTTGGCATGGGCTGATGTGCTCTGTTAGTCAATGTTTATTGCACCTCTCTTAGTATCTGAGTTAGCAAATTGATGAAGGTGCTACTTTGTGTAAAGCTCCTTCTAGCATCCCACTTCCTGGATTGAAATTTTCAACACACCAGTTTATAACCAGAATCTATGTTGAGAATGTAGACATCCAGCTATAAAAAGAGTATCAGCTCCAGGTGAAAAATTTTGAATTTATATCAGATAGATAGGCTACAGATTACTCTAGTGATATTGTTCTCTAATCTGCACTTCCCAAAGTATTGTAATCGTGAAAAAGTTATTCTAATCATAATTCAGAAAGTGTCCAATAAACATAAGAGGGGGGCTGCACTTTCTCTGATGAAAGCAGTCAATCCCTTTTTCCCAGTCTGCTGTAGCAAGAAGGTTAGTGACAGACACCCTGCCACTTTGAAGCAGAGGACTTCTCCCCAGCATTGTTTCTGTCAATATATCCCCAAAGCTGAAGTCATTCCCAGCTCTGAGGCCTGGCATCAAAGGGCACAGTCCCAGAGGCAGCTGGTGACAGATCTGAGAACCAACCCCTAGAAGTCATGCTTGGGAATCTTAGCCTTCTCTCTGCCTACTGAGGCCCATAGACCATGCTGCGCAACTATACTGAGATTCTTGTCTCTTTATGGTAGCATAATGTACCAGTCCAGCTAATTACATAAAACATTTGTCTGCTTACATGGCTCTTCATAATAATTTTCATGATTTATTTGTTGGTTAGGTTGATCCACTGCACTACACATACAGCTTTTTATCTGCCTTAATTACTGCAATCTCAATAAATAATCTCATAACCATGGATGGAATCGCAGTGGGCTAATAAATTACTCAAAGACTTTAAAGTCTGTATCTAACCTGGATGTAACGCCACTGACTTTAGTAGCACTATGTCAGGGATGAACTTCAGCCATCATTTTGCAGAATCTAACATAAATTATTATTCCTTGCATGTACTGCTTTACTGTCTATTAAATGTAGATATAGAACACTCATCGTGGGTTCTCTCTCGTATACATTCTGATTGTCTGATCAGAAAAAAAAAAAGTTCAATTTAATCAACATGTTACAAAAATAAAAATATCAGTTTGAGACAGAGTTTATTCTAGTAATATGTAATCATAATTATTGATACTTTAAATTATAAGGCTCTCTTTTAAAACTAACTTTGCTTTGCCAAATTAGAACGTAGTGTAGGAAACTTTTTCAGATTGCTGTTTTTTCTAAATCAGAATTAAAACTCATGCCCCCAGTCAAAATGTGTTCAGAATTAGCTCCAGTGTAATTGTTCATGCACATGTGCAGATTCAAGGTGTGGAAAGAGGCTGTGCTATGAAACACTATAGCTGGAAGCATGGATTGTTAATTTCAAAATACATGTTTGTCATCTATCCTTGGAGTTCGCAAAATACGTTCAGAAACTGTAGCAATGGCAATGAAGGTTATTACACTTGATAGCCATTTTTGTATTTTTCTTTCAGGCTGTTCAAAAGGATCTCCACTGAGACCACACCCTGTCTGGACTGGTAGAACTTCCAGTTTCTTTTGATCTTGTCTTCTCTACCCTTAGTGCATTGTGTGTATGGCACAGCACTCTTCTGCTGCCTCCCATCTACTTTATCTGCAGTATTTTACATAAGAGACCTTACCTGACTCTTTCAATTACCATTCTGTACATAAAACCTAAAGAGAAAAAAAGCCTTTCTGGTTACAGAAAGAACATGTGAAGAACCCATGAAGTTGCCTGGGTCATGTACTAAGCTGGATATATGTCTTCAAAAGTTTGAAATAGAAAGCTCTCATTTTCAGGTCTCATACAAAAATACACAGTAACAACAAGGACTTATTGACCCATTTCCAGTTTGGTTGCTTGCAAAAATATTAGCAACCAAAATGTGCAATGAACTATTTTCTGGCTTTGAAGCCAGCTGGCAAACCTTCCAAAAAGGGTTGGTCATATCCAAATTGGATGTCAGGATCATTTCTTAATCTTTACTAATTCATGAGTTATTCAGGGGTGATTGCTCATTGACACAGACTAGTATCATGCCAGGGATCATGTTAAAAATCTAACCTACTTTGGGAATTGCCTAAAGTCCTGCCGTGTCAGGCACTGACTTTTTTCACTTTAGCAGTATAGAGATAGTCCCATTTGTCAATGAATCTGCACAGAGGGGGGTAATGAACTCAGTCATTAAATGCAATGCCAAGCTGTTAGTTAAATGCTTATTATGGCAGATGCAAAATCCTTTGGGAAAAAATAGCAGAGACTGGAAAAAATTACAATTGTTCTAGGAATTTTAGCTTAACTTCCCTGGTAGGAAGACTTACATTGGTGTTTCACTTCTTTTAAAAATCAGTCTTAGTCACAGAAAAAGTGCAGGGTGCTGAAAGATGAATTCCCTACTCTGTCCAATTGAATCAATATCCTCTTCAGTGTCCTCATCACTGAATAACACTTTTAGTATACTGTGAGAGCACATGAAAATAATGTGGTTTTAAGTAGGCAATAAAAAAGGAAATGGAGAGACTGTGAAATGTGGAAACATTTAAATTATCAAAAGCTACTATACATTAAATCCTCAATTGTGTGTTAAAAAATACTTGTACATTTAGACATATCAATCGATTGAAAGAATCTTATAATCACATAATGATATGGGGTTGGAAGGGACCTCTGGAGATCATCTAGTCCAAACTCCCAAACTGCCAAAGCATGTCCCCCTAGAACAGGTTGCACAGGAACTTGTCCAGGCAAGTCTCCAGAGATGGAGACTCCATCACCTCTCTGGGCAGCCTCTTCCAGTGCTACCCACCCTCAAAGTAAAGAAGTTCCTCCTCATATTCAGATGGAACTTATGCCCAAGTTTGTGCCCGTTAACCCTTATCTTCTCACTGGGCACCACTGAAAGAAGACTGACACCCACCTTTTAAGTATTTATAGGCATTGATTAGATCCCTCCTCAGTCTTCTTCAGACTAAAAGGGGAGATAAGGGGACCCTACAGCCTTCTTTTCTCCAAGCTGAACAAGCCAACTGACCTTAGCCACTCCTTGTAAGTCTTGCCCTTGAGAACTTTCACCACCTTGGTCATGCTCCCCTGGACACACTCTAATAGTTTAATGTCCTTTTTATATTGATGCAGCCAAAGTTGCTCACAGTACTCAATATGGGGCTGCATCAGTGCAGTGTGGTGTGGGACAATGACCTCCCTTGACCAGCTAGCTATGCTGTGCTTGATGCACCCTAGGACGTGATTGGCCATTTTGGCTGCCAAGACACACTATTGACTCATATCCAACTTACCATCAGCCCAAACTCCCAGATGTCTTTCTACAGTGCTCCTCTCCAGACTCTTGCCCCCAATTTATATGTATAACCAGAATTACCTTGTCCCAGGTGGACAATCTGGCACTTACTCTTGTTAAATTTCACATGGTTGGTTGTTGTCCAGCTCTCTAGTCTATCCATATCTCTCTGTAAGGCTTCTCTGCCCTCATGGGAGCTAACAGCTTCTCCTAGTTTAGTATCATTGGCAAACTTACTTAATGTACATTTGATTCCTGTGTCCAGATCATTTATAAAAACAAGTGAGTATTATCTTTCTTTGGCTTTGTCTCCAGGAGTTTATAAAGATTAATACAAATCTAGGAAATGCAAACATAAGAAGTGACTTTCTGCATACTTCTACTGCACTTATGTCAGATGATGCAGACATTTATGTAATTAAGATAAATCCTTATTATTCAGGCTAAACCACTGCTTAAAATCAATCTTAAACTTAAGTAAATAGTTTACATACTCTGTGTTTAAAATAAATCCTAATCACAGATAAAACAGAAGTACCTGCAGAGAAGGAATTGGGATTTATACCTGCTGTCCTAATGAAACCTTATTTTTAAAATGTGATTATTTTTTTTCAGAATATATAAACAAGCATGTGCTGGGGTTTTGTTTATTTGTTTTCTTTTTTTTTGGTGTTTTTTTTCTCTTATTTTTGTTTTTAAAGGATTAATAATCCTTGTTAAATTAGGACATTCATAGTGCTTTAGAATGTCCTAATTTAACCTACATTGTGAACACAACAATCATGAATGGCTGATACAGAATGCATACATATAGATTCCTACAGATTTTAATTTATTCATTAAGTGGGTGAAAATCATAATATAGGGAGATACAATATTCAAAGTCAAATCTCATCAGTTCCAGAAGCATAAAGTAAAATTTTGACATGTATGCCATTCAGTTCTATAAAACAAAAGAGTTAATTCTTATTTTAAATGTGATGGGAGGAAGACCTGTGTACTTTGCCAGTTATTATCTTGAGTGATTGGAACATCATTCACAGTATATCTTAAGTGCATAAGAACTTCATTCCCTCTCCAAAAATGGCAAAAATTTAGGCTTCGAAACATCACCTGAAAACATTACTGAATATATGCCTACATTTTCTTTGGCAAGTGAATCTGCTCATTGCACTCTGTTATGAACCCGTCACACAGGAGAGAGAACCAAGCTGAAAGCCATATAATTGTGCCCTGGCAACAGCATAGCAAAGGTGTCTAGAACATACAAAATACCCGAGGGTGCAGCATTGTGTTAGATCAGAGCCTGGTATATAAACAGAGGACACCTGCAAAGGGCCTATTGTTTAAAGATAGAGACAGCCACTGGGAAAAAAAAAAAAACAAACAAACAAACAAACAATGCAATTTTCTGAAATAACTTTAAACTTACAGTGGACTATCAGACTTTATAGCTTTGGAACTGTTTCTTTTAATCTGATATTAATGAACTCTGTGTATGTTTATGTATCCATGTCTATGTTTGTGTGTTTGGACATGTCTGTATACGTACAGAGAGGCAATATGCACATAGTACAGGGACTTTTGCATCTCTGGTGTTCTGGACTGCTACAGTACTGTATCCATTAAAAGGTCTTATTCTCATGCGCATTCATTGATATTAAGCACCCTAAAAGCCTGCAGGTGTGGACTTCAGTATTATGTGTTTTGTATAAAGGAAGAGAAACTACAGCCAAAACACTTCTATGTATAAAGTTACGTGCTCAAGGTTGGTGGTTGTTTCGTTTGTTTCTTTAAAAAAAAAAAATAAAATTCAGCTATTCTTTGGCAATTTTTTATTTCTAGCAGTTCTACACTAACATTTCTACAGAATGGACAACTGCTTCTGGCCAACTCCTACTAACCAGAATTTGTGCAAAGAATTTCTCTCAGTTGTCAACTGCAGCATAGCTCTAAAGTTGCATCATGGCTGTAGTTGCACTGAAGGAAAGTAGTGTAAACAATGCTTCCCTGCTCATGAGAAAACAGACCGTGAAATATTAGGAAATTTATTCTGTCACTCAGTTCCATCCGGTGAAGCTACAAACGAGTCTTGAAGGAAAGAAGGGAGTGGTGTGTAGTTCAGAGCTGCCTGAAGTCATGCTTCGCTGATGTAGCATTTTGAAGAGGACACAATGATAAAATGCAACGTCCTCACATCTCCTTCAGTTTGTAGTTTCTCATTTATAAAGTTGGACAGGCTCTGTCTGTATGGCTGCTGAAAGCTGCGCTAGCCATACTGCTATCTAGGGCTGAATACCCTTTTCAGATTTTCAGAAACAATTCTTTTAAAAAAGCTGTTCTTCAGATGCTTGATATATGTATGAAACAGAGGAAAAAATATATTTCAGAAGTATTATTTCCTGTACAAAGAATGCTGTGTTCTGAGCTTTCCACAGATCTCAATGACTATGTTTAATTCTAAGACCAAATCAGATTCCCACTGAATGGGTCACAACTTATATTTCTGTTGGCTGGAGGATTTCATTTGTAAGTTTGGATGTTATATGCTGGCACCTGCAATTAAAACTGTCTTGGTTATAATGAAATCATATGACATGCAATACAAAGCCTAAGAAGATAGACATTATACCTAACCCAAATCTGTCACAAAAATAAATCAGAAGCAAGCTTTGCTTAGTGTAGCCACTGCATATGCTGCTGGATCTGGGTGGTAAACTACGGGCACAATCATTTTCACAGATCAGTTGGGGAAGTGTTTTGTAACATATTTGATGTGAAATGACACACAGGCTTCAGCAGAACTGAAATGATGAAGAAAATGGATTTAGCAGCAGAGTAGTTTTAGGCATGTAATTAGCTAATATTTCTTCTTCTTCCTAGAGTAATGACTACAGCACAACCAAAAGTAACACACCACACAAAAAAGGGAAAGCCATTTTCTGCTCTATGCTATGTAGAGATCGATCATGCAGATGATCAGTTTTCAGGATAAAAATCTCTAACTCCATGATGAGGAATAAGAAAAAAAAAATAATCTCATCAACACAAGCAATGAAAACACATATATTTATACAATTATTGTAGAAATACGTAACTCATTAGTATGGTGGTGTATGGATTACATGCCAAATGATGGCTTAAGTGATTTTCACTTCCCTCATGCTAGAGGAAGAGTTTCTTAAACAAGTGAGTACTAAAGCCTGTGATAGAAAACGGAGTTTTCAAAATGAAATTGCTGAGAAACAGTGTTTTTGAGGGACTGAAATGATGAAAGTTCAAATTTAGTAATCAGTTCCAAGTATAAACAGAGCAGGAAAATGGATTTTGAAGGTGTCAAAGAATCTTTTCTTTCTTCAAGCTTCTCTTGTGAAACAAATTTAAAACAAATGTCTATTTGTATTTTTCAAGAGAGCTTTGCAAGTGTTAAGTAATAAGTACTTTGATAATAGCATTAATATTTCAGGTTGAAAGCAAATTTTGAAAAGGATAGGAGTTCATTGACATGAAAGAAATTATTTTAAGCTGACTAGTGAAAAATGCATCATTCATCACCACAGATTACAAAATTAACAGCTCACCAAAATAAGTATACTTGTTTAGAAAAAAAAAATATTTTGTTAATATGTTGATATATATATGTTGATTTAACAAAGGGAAAAGGAAACTCATGCAGCTGTCACAGATTTTTGTCAGTAATGCTCTCTAACTTGGTTTGCAAGATAGAGTTATAGGATTCTCATCTATAAGTAATGCCTATGACACTATATACCAACTTCCTAAAAGACAGACCAGTCTTCAGATTTGCTACATACTGCATTCTCTGTATATTCCTCCTGTTGACATCATATGGTCATTAAACATCACAGGCCAGAATACAAAACTGCATTAGACACCCAGTCCTCAACGTAAGTCAAAACCTGGTTTTGTGTAATACCCACTGAATATATACTGAATAACTAAGCTTATTTCATTGTTAGTGTTGTTCGTGTAGTGCTTTGTTTTTGTCAGCTCTGCATGTTGTAATTTTCCTCCTTGACATTAGAAATTTATTTCGTTGTGATTTGCTGTGTCCTTAAAGATTTGCCATGTCAGCAGATTCTCTAACAACTAATTTCAAAAACGTTAATGCAGTTGAATGTAGTTGACACAGTGCATAAATTTATATACTCATCAGCATTCCTGTGAAATGCAGCCTTCCAAAAAGTCTCCTCCAGACAGCAGATCTTAATTTCCCTGTTTTCTCTGGATTCTATCAGGTCATGTATTTTAAAGTAACTCTGGCTTCAGCAAAATCCTCTGATTAATTCCTGCTGCTTGACACAAGCTGCATGTGTATCATAAATCGTCGTTCATGCCCCAGATCCTTTTGCCTATAATTATGAAACCAAGTAAATACATTTGTAGCTTGGACATTTTAACAATCTGCTGACTATTCTGCTTTTTTTTTTTTTTTTTTTTTACTGTTTGCAGTAAAATGACAATTGACATTTTTTGATTTCCCTCCAGCTAAAGAAAAGTTTTGGATTCTAAATGCTTTGCCTTTTTTTAATCCTACCCCTTTTGGTATATAGGTCACCACACAAATCCTGTTTTCTTTTCTTTTTCTTCAGCTTGTTCATGAAACTGTGGTCTTTTTCTACACATCAGTGTCTCTGAGATCAGACTCAGTCCATTTCCATCATGCAGGCTTTGGATACCAATCTTCTTGCTTCCTTTGAAGAGCCTCAAGTTCTCATCCTGTTCCCTGTAGAGTTTTTGCAGAGCTTTACTAAGAATTTTTTTGAGAGCCAACATTCTTTTCATGGAGAAAAAGAAATAAGGATAGGATTGTAGGAAGGCAGAATACCCTTTATAAAACCAGATGATACAGTTGAAGGGGAAATCTTTCAAGAACACAAACCTTTTTTTTTTTTTTTTTAAATCTGAAAGAGGAACCCAAGCAAAATTAGGGAATTTGAGGTACTGGTCAAAACAGAGACTTGAGGACTGATTTAAATAAAGTTTTTTTAAGTTTATCTGACAAGATTTCAATAGTCACTGAGCACCTTATTTACAATAATGGAAAGTGGAGCATTCATCCTCCCCCTCAGTTCTGAGCTGAGGTAATTCGGTATCGAAGTAATTGCTGTGTGCTTGTCTGCTGTATGTGTGATTCTGCTTTAAGGTCACTAGTTTAGTGCTTGCGTTAAGGCTAGAGTTAAGGTTAGGGGTTAGGGATAAAGTTCATGGTTAGGAATTCAGGTTAACTGTAGCACTAGGTTTAGGCTTCAGGCTGGGATTAGGGATGAGGGTTAGTGTTATGGTTAGAGATTAGGGTTTAGGATCATTTTTAGGTTTAGGATTATTGCTAACAGTTATTTTTAGCATTGGGTGTAGGCGTTCTAGAAAGAACTTAGTAAAAAAATTCTTATGAGTTTTTAGTAGTGCAAATATTAATTGGTTTGGTCCTTAAAACATAGAAACTGACCCTAGGCTAATATGTGTTATAACCCAACTCTAAACATATGTGCATACTGGTTTAAGAGAGAGAGGGAGAAACCAGGTCTTAATATAGTGATAGTGGCAGATAAATATATATAGTGCCACACATTCGTACTAATATTAGTAATATCTCTTATCTGTTTTTCTGGGGATGAAGACCTCTACGGACGAATATCATGCAGAATATGAAGAAATAATGTCTTCTCCTCAACAAGGAAACAGACCACCTCTGGCATCTTTTGGCACAGATTTCAGCCTGGTTGCTGGAAGAAGCTCTAAAATGAAAACTGGAGAGGTCAGGAAGCATTACACTCTTCACACCAGATGAAACTGCTTTGCATTACTTTCTACCTATTTTCTTGTTTAGAACTACACTAAGGCACCACTGTAAGCATTTAGTAAGAGGAAATTAGACTATAAAGTAAAATGAACATGCAGGCCTGTGTTCAGCACCATACATTTGCATCTATTTTCTGACCTTGAGTGCATGTTTACAATACACATTGACATGAAGGGATAAACCACCCTCAAGTATCTCAGAAGATACTTTTGTCCCCTGACTTTTTCATGGTGTAAATAAAGAGAATATTGACAGCTGTGGCTGGCTTGGAGAGCTGAATAGCCAGAATAGTTTTAGCTTGAGATGATTAATCATGCAAAACAGTCTAAATACACTACAGTCCACAGAAAACTACAGTCCACAACATCTAGTCTGAATATAATCAACTTCTAAATCAGAATGCTCTGAATGATCATGCTCTAAGCACCAAATGGTGGAATACATTATGATAATAGGATGTATCTCATGTATTATTCTAGGACATTCTTGTCAATGAGATGTTTACCTAAATGAGTTTATCTCTTCTAGTAAGATGAAAATAAATATGCATATCCTTGGAATTAATTCAAATCCTTCAACATACTAATGTATGTCTAGAACTCTTCCCCCTAGTGCATGAAAAGAAACTAGAAGGGTTCTGCACCTTGATAAGTGCATAGATATTGTTAATCAATTTTCATAAGAGCTAGCTAAATCATTTGTTTGCTTATACGGAAATAAAACAAAGAACCCCAAAGGTTAAAGTTTCAGCAAGCATAAACAAATTATGCCATGTTTAAGAATTTGGTCAAGCAAAACAAAACACTAAGGTTCATTTAGTCTTGAGTTATGTAAAGATTTTCTCAGGTTCAAATTGTGTCTCAAACATATTTTCCATTTTTTACTCCCACCCGAAACTTTCCAGATTTTCAGTCTTTCTAGCTTTTTTAGAGGAATGTAAAACAACAAATACTTAGCTTCTCAAATAACCACAGGCAAAGCATCAGATTTCTTATAATCTGTTTGCCAGAAGTAAATGTATGAAAACACATTAATTTTTTTTGCCAGCATAAAATCATAGAATCATCCAGGCTGGAAGGGACCTCCAAAAGGTCATCTAGTCCAACCTCCCCACAGTCGCATGGACACCACCAACTAGACCAAATTGCCCAGGGCCTCATCCAGCCTCACCTTGAATATCTCCAGGGAAGGGGCCTCAACCACCTCCTTGGGCAACCTGTTCCAGTGTTCCACCACCCTCAGAGTAAAGAATTTGTGTCTAATATCCAATCTAAATCTGCTCTAAATCTTCAACCTAAAGACATTACCCCTTGTCCTATCACTGCAGGCTCTCCCCAGCCTCCCTGTAGGCCCCCTTCAGGTACTGGAAGGCTGTGATTAGGTCTCCTCGGAGCCTCCTCTTCTCCAGGCTGAACAACCTCAGCTCTCTC
>VZRU01017855.1:111702-135576 GCA_013398155.1 Pedionomus torquatus | reverse complement strand
CAGTGGCTAGTTTGTGCTGGAAGCTGGCAGCTTGTGGGCATGGCTGGTAAGGCGGCATGGGCAGAGCCAGCACCACCAGTGGCAGATTTAAACAAGGCTCTGAAGAACAGCGTCTGGGTTGCTGTATGCTGAACAAACAAGGAGCAAGAAGGTGTCACCTGGGATCACTACAAGGGAATCTGCACCAGACAGAGCTGAAGGACTACAAACTTGACCACAGAATAGTGATGTTATCCACATGGAAGAGGACCATGTACTCTGCACTCACCACTTCTGAGGCAGCTTTCTGGATGGAGCTCCTGTGGGAATATAACGCCACTCAGACACTGGGCTGCAGGCTGCGTCCTACTCTTATGCTGGCAGATGCTATTGGTGGGCACACCTATGGAAAATGGGCCCAGGGAGAAATGCTCCTCCAATTAACAATGCAGCTCATGGAGGAGATAAATAAATTAAGGAATATCAGGAAATGTGAGATGGAGAAGGACTGCCAGAGTTGCACCCTGCCATCGATCATAGAAATCAATCAGGCAGACAGAACCCCTTCTACAGAGAACTTCCTGTCCTCTCTGTGCCAGGCTGAAGAAGGTAACTTAGAGGAGATGGGGCTGTGGGAAAAAGTTTCTGCCCAATGAAACAGGCGTACCTCCCCAGAGACTGGTGGTGAATGGAGTTAAATCCAGTTGGCGGCCAATGAGTGGTGTGTCCCAGGGGTTGGTATTAGAGCTGGTTCTCTTTAATATCTTTATCAATGATCTGGATGAGGGGATCAGGTGCATCCTCAGTAAGTTTGCAGATGATGCCAAGTTAGGTGGGAGTGTTGATCTGCTGGAGAGTAGAAAGGCTTCATAGCCTTTCTGTCATGTCTGGACATGTTGGATTAATGGGCCAAGACCAACAGGATGAGGTTGAAAAAGGCCAAGTGATGGGTCTGCACTTGGGTCAAAACAATCCCATGTAGTGCTGCAGGCTTGGGGAAGAGTTGCCTGGCAGAAAAGGACCTGGGAGTGTTGGTCAACTGTCAAATGAACATGATTCAGCAGTGTGCCCAGGTGGCCAAGAAGGCCAACAGCATCCCGGCCTGTAGGAATAACAGGTGAGTAGGACTTGGGAGATGATTGTTCCTCTGTACTTGACACTGGTGATGCCCCATCTTGAAAACTGTGTTCAGTTTTGGGCCCCTCATCACAAAAAAGACATTGAGGTGCTGGAGTGGGTCCAGAGAAGGGCAACAAAGCTGGTGAAGGGTCTGGAGAATATGTCTTATGAGGAAAGGCTGAGGGAGCTGGGGTTATTCATACTAGAGATAAGAAGGCTGAGGGGAGAGCTTATTGCTCTCTACAACTACTGTTTTTTGTTAGTTAGGTTGATGGTTGGACTGGATGATCTTAAATGTCCCTTCCAACCTAGATAATTCTATGGTTCTATGGTTCATTCAATATTGGCAGTAAATATGAAGTAAAATCATACTGAGCTGAGTAACAGCCATTTCAGTGTACTTACGGCTATAACAGCTTGTGATTGAACAGTCAATATTCATGATAAGCAAAACAAACAAAACTAAGAATCAGTGCTTGTGCTCAAATAACACAGTTACAAAATCTTATCACCTTGAGTTAGGCTCCACCTTTGCCACTTCAATCAAGGATATGTTCTCATTTGGGTTATCAAAAGTGCAACTGTGAATTTTATCAGAAAAAAAAAAACGAAAGCAAACCCCAAACCAACCAAACAAATACCCCTTCATTTGTCTCTGTTTTTCAGGAGTGCTTCCTTCCAAGGAATCGGAGGTACAATGAAACTCCTTATTTTTGTTATTGTAATCTAGATGTTTCTAACTCCTTTAAGAATATGGAGGATAAAATAGTTTCTTATGCATCAGAGAAAACACTTGGTGATGCAACTGGCTGCCATTATTCAAAGCAACTCTTAAAATAAGATTCATCCTGACACAAATTGGAGCTTGATTGTTGACATTTTTCCATTAGCCCTTCTCTTCAAAAGACCACAGATTTGTTTGGGGTTTTTTTTTTTTTTGTTTGGTTGGTTGGTTGTTTTTTCTTTCCATTTCCACTTTACTTCCCCTTTCCTTAGCAAAATTCCCTCTCTTGTAAGTACATATACTTATCGTCTCCACTTGCCCTAGTTTTTTATACACCCACCTCCTCTGTATCTAAATGTAAAAATGTGTGTTATTTTTATATTCTATGTTACAGATAAATATATATTAAGCTTACATATAAGTTTATATTCCTTGTGGTTTTAGATTTGGACTCCATTTTTTTCTGTATTTTCTGCTACCTTATCTAGCTTGCACTACAAGCTGTACTTTCCACATAGCTGCCACAGAGGAATGATATCTTTTGAGAAGAAGCAGCAGTGGGGAAAGGGCAGAGTACAGAAGAGATTCCAAGAAAGATCTGGCAGGACTCTTTTCACTGCTAAAGTATGCTGAGTTGTCCCTTTCTTCTCCTTGAAAGTCTAACATGCACTTCAAGAACCTCTTATAGAAAGCTGGTGTTTAGTTATACTTTTGTCTTCTTATCACAGTTGCTCAAATCATACATGTCTTCCTACTCAAACTGCCATTTCATAAAAGCAACATCTGGAAAGCAGAAGAATAATCACAGAATAATAGGTGTTGGAAGGACCTTCAAAGAGCATCTAATCCTCTCTGCCAAAGCAAGTTCACACAGAGTGTGTTGGCCAGGAATGCATCCAGGCATGTTTCGAATATCTCCAGAGAAAGAGACTCTATCACCTCTCCGGGTAGCCTCTTCCAGGGCTATGTCACCATCAAAATAAACCATGTTGAGGTGGAATTTCCTGTGTTCCACTTTGTGCTCATTGCCCCTTGTCCTGGCACTGAGCACAACTGAAAAGAGCTTGTCCTGGTCCTCTTGTCACTCACTCTTTAAGTATGTATAAGCATTGATGAGGTCCCCTCTCAGTCTTCTCTTATACAGGCAAAACAAACCCAGGTCTCTCAGTCTTTCTTCTAAGAGAGCTGCTCCATGCCCTTGATCATCTTTGTAGCCCTCTGCCAGATTCCTTCCAGTAGTTCCCTGTCTTTCTTGAACTGGGCACCCTAGAACAGGACATGGCACTCCAGACAGGGCCTCACCAGCACAGAGGAGTTGAGTAAACCTCCCTCAACCTGCTATCCACGCTATTTAGTGCACCCACAAGGGCACATTGTTGGTTCATGGTCAACTTGTTGTCCGCCAGGACTCCCAGGTCCATCTCTATAGAGCTGCTTACCAGCAGGTCAGCCTCTAACCTGTACTGGAGCACGGAGACAAAATTGAGAAGCCAGAAACTAATGAAAAAAGACATGGAAAAGTGGTTCAAAACCACAGAGCATCTATCAAATAGCTTCAGTATTTTGCTGTACTGTCTTGCAGACTTGCTGTATTACAGTTTTAACTCAATAAGTTATTAAGCATTAGAAATGTGTTTATCCCCAAATCAAGAGAAGTGTATGTATGGGTGACATTAAGAATCTTTAGTTCAGTGGTCTTGAGGTCATATTTTTAATTTGGTTCCATGTGTAATGCCTAAAATCAATAAAACTAAATACCCGGGTAACTTTGAAAGCAGAACATTTATCAACCAGATAAAGCAACTATTTACTTTATACTCACCTAGACATCTAGGGAAAACAAAGAGTACTAAAGTGAGGAAATTATTTTACATAATTATGAGAGACCACTGTAAAGGGGAAATGGGAACAGAGTGTATTTCATGATACACTATGGAAAATTATTTTGAAAAAAAAAAGTTATTTTCACTTTAAAATAAAAAAGTGTTTTGCAATAAGATATACTACAAAAATTGGTTTGATAACGGATCTCTGCAGAAGTTAATTTGCAATGAGAGAATGTGAGGTAGAATAATTAAAAAACCCCACACAATCGGTGAAAGAACAATCACTAGGCAAAGGAAATTATATTGGAACAGGATTTCATATACTCAAAAGTTAGAGAAATTAGACTTTAATTCTGCAGCTAAAACCAACCAACCAAACAAACGAAAAACCAACCAAGCAAATGAAAAACCCCCAACAACAACAAAACAGCAAAAAAAACCCAAGCAAAAAAACCCAGAACAACAGGCAGAACTGGGTCATAACATTTTGGAAAATGTGGAAAGAAAAGTTGTATTAATCAATTAATATTGATCATAAAGGATTTTAAAACTAGAAAACAACCTGTTATTAATCACATACTTATGTGCATATGTTCTATGTATTTTTGTGGAAAATGTGTCTCTTGATACTTCCTTCTCCAAATATTGACAAATATTTGTCATTCCTAATTAAACAATATTTTTCAGTTATTATTTTGTCATCATTTAATGCATGCTACTGATCCCAGGCTGATACCAGAAGCACAGCTTGTTTCGCTTTGAGTATGAATAAGCAGTCAAAGAGAAGATTTATTAGAAATTGTTTTCAAAATGATGTGACAGTGCTACCTTTTTTTCTTGTTTTCTAACTGTATCTTTCTAATGACTCTCCTGTAGCCCAGATGAGAAGCCTAAAATTAATTTTCTTCAGACTTTCAACAATGTCCTACTGTCAGCTTACTTATTAGGAAACACTACTTGTTTAAATCTAGGTTTTCTTCATTTGGAATATCAGCATATATTACTTGATATATAATTATGTATGTTGATTTATATAAACTCTAAAGATACATAGTTTTTATATTTCTTCATACCATTAATTCTAATGGCACCGTACTATCTCAGGATGCTTTTTCTTTTGCATGAAGATTCAGTGAAATAGATCAAAATAAAGAAAGTTTACTATTTAGTATGAACAAGAATCACAAAGCCTAGGTGATATTAAACAAATAATTATTCACAGAAACAATATAATATAGATACACCATTGTTATTTTTAAATTATTCTTCCTATTCTTAAAAATGGGGAATGAAGCTGTAGATTTTTTTTAAAGAAAAAATATTTTGTTACCTGAAAATTTGCAGTATCATTACATCTCCCAAAAAATATTTTTTTTAAAGTATAAATCCAAGAAAATGGGGTTGTAACATAAAAACCTGGCAGAACCTTAAATACAGTTTTGCAACTGTCATGATAACATATGTGTAATGCACTACCAAAGGCAATAAAAGAAGTCACTAATATAAATTGGTTTAAAAGAGGAGATAGGCAAGTATGTGGAAAAATAATGTTATGGGCATAGAAATACTAAATCAATGCAAGAATGTGCAGTAAATGCCAAGTTATAGAGCTGTTATAAGACCCTGCAAAATCTCTATGCATCTTTATTTTTCCTTAGAGGAAAATGAAGTTATTGCCAGATTCTATGCCAAATCCTATGAATTGTCATAATAAAGCAATAGCCAATTGATATTTAGTGTGCTAAGCCATTGAATGGAGCTTCCACTTTCCCACACAAAATAAACCATCTTACATTTTATGTTAATATCTTCCAAATTTTTTTACAAAAGTAGCTGTCTGATGTTTTCTTCAGACAATCCTGAATTGCAATATCAGAATTTCTGGCCAGTAGAAAATATGTAAGCACTAAGCCAATCAAATTCTCAAATTCATGAATCTTGAGCTTCAATGTTCATGTAATGCCTACAGAAAGCCAAACACTCATGGGTACGTTTTTGAGTGTGTTTCCTTTTTATGAAAATGATGTGGAAATAAATAAAACATTGCTTTAAAAAAGTAAAAATATACCATTGGTTTAAAAAAAAAGTAAAAGGAAAGTTATTACTTTATACCTCATGTGTCTTTGCCTCGGTCTTCACTGTCAAGGGCTCTAGCTGCACTGCTCAAGTCATAGAAGGCAAAAGCAGGGTCTCTGAGAATGGAGAACTGCCCACAGTAGGAGAAGATCAGGTCTGAAACCACCAGAGGAACCTGAAGGTGCATAATGCCATGGGACCTGATGAAATCCATCCATGGGTCCTGAGAGAGCTGGCAGATCAAATTGCCGCTTTCCACCATATTTGAGAAATCGTGGCAATCTGGTGAAATTCCTGACGATTCGAAGAAGGCGAACATAACCCCGATATTCAAAAAAGGGAAAAAAGAGGACCCAGGAAACTACAGGCCAGTCAGTCTCACCTCTGTGCCTGGCAAGATCATGGAGCAGATTCTCCTGGAATCTCTGCTAAGGTACACGGGAAATAGGGAGGTGATTGGAGAGAGCAAGCATGGCTTCACCAAGGGCAAATCCTGCCTGACATATTTGATGGCCTTCTATGATACTGCCACAAACTTGGTGGACAAAGGCAGGGCAACGGATGTCATCTTCCCGGATTTATGAAATGCATTCGACATTGTCTCACATGACATCCTAGTCTCCAAACTGGAAAGTCATGGGTTTGATAGATGGACCAACTTGCGGATAAGTAGCTGGCTGGCTGGCTGCACTCCAGCGATTGTGGTCAACAGCTCAATGTCCAAGTGGCGGACAGTGATGAGTGGTGTCCCACAAGGGTCAGTACTGGGACCCGTGCTATTTAACATCTTTGTTGGAGACATGGACAGTGGGATTGAATGTACCCTCAGCAAGTTTGCTGACAACACCAAGCTTGGTGGTGCAGTTGAAACGCTGGAGAGAAGGGATGCCATCCAGAGGCACCTGGAAAGGCTTGAGAGCTGGACTAATGCAAATAGCATGAAGTTCAAACAAGCTAAGTCAAGGTCCTGCACCTGGGATGTGGCAATTCCAGGCACAAATACAGGTTGGGCAGAGAATGGCTGGAGAGAAGCCCTGAGGAGAAGGACTTGGCAGTGTTCATGGATGAGAAGCTCAACATGAGCCATCAGTGCATCAAAAGAAGCGTGACCAGAAGGAAGTGATTCTGCCCCTCTNCCCAGAGAAGCTGTGGATACCCCATCCCTGGAGGTGTTTTGGCTTTGAGCAACCTGGTTTAGCCTGAGGTGTCCCTGCCCAAGGCACAGGGGTTTGAATTCGATGATCTTCGAGGTCCCTTCAACTCTAACCATTCTATGATTCTATGATATAATATTGAATAATGATCACAAATATATAAATTATTTTTATTTAGAACAATGAATTTGTTTTGAAGAGTACATTAATAAAGTTATAGCATATAAGAATGTAATTAATTTTGATAGTGACTTTTTTTATTTTACCTACACTTTTTGATTGTTTTGGGGGTTTTTTATGTTTCTGGTTTTAGGTTTGTTTTTTTTTTTCATATCAGGTTGTTACATAAGGAAAAAAAACATGGCTGTTAAGATGATTGAGGAACAGAGTATTCTTATACTATGAAGTAATTACAAGGGTTGGATTTGTTTTTTCAGCAAAATAGCAACAAGAGATCAAACACTTACTGTTTGTAAACACTTTCAAGGGGAAAAATTACAAGGCAAAAAAAATTTAAAAAAATGAAATAAGAAATGAATATACATTGCTAGCTGAAGAAAAAGTAAAGTTGAAAGTTAAAAGATTTCTTGCTATCACACTAGTAAGGCATAGAGCAGCATTCTGGTGTGAGCAAAGGATGGGTGGAAAAGGAGTAAAAAGAAATTACTACTTACAATATCTGCAAACTCTAATAACCAGGCAGTGATTTCCTGCCTTGCCATGTCTTGTCATGACATGAATATGTTTCTTGAATCATCATTTGCTAGTACGTGCAAATTAAAAGGAAGAAAGCATTTTCCTCTAAAATAACTGATGAAGTGCATAGAAGCTATTTGGCTTGTGAAGACTGAAGGAAGAGTATTTCCTACTACAACTTCTTCCAGCTTCTCTTCTGTGAATTACCCATGATTCTGAGCTGACCTTGAGTTCCTCTACAGGCATGCAGCCAACCTAATTTTTTTTTTCCAGAGCTGCAATGCTTCAGAACACGATAATGGTGGTAATGAAAATCTTTAACACTCAGCTCTGCAAATAGTTCCCAGTTACATGCCCTGGCATGCATCCATATACCATAAAGCTCTTTTCAGTACAAAACAACACTTGAATCCAGCAGGGTTTTGAAATGCAGAGGATTTTAACTGCATTTGATGGTAATCTGCTTCAGTTTCAACTAAATGAACCAAAAACTGAAAAAGTAAAACTGACTACTTGTACAATACATAAAATCTGGAACACTACCAACACCCTGAAAAGTACTTCTGACCAAAAGAGAGTTGGGATAAACCTTACAGAAGACATTCTTGAAATTTCCTGAATACCTGAACTCTCTTTTACTTAATCTCATGTGTTTAGAATATAACACGAGGAAAACAAAATCTCTCTGGAGGCAGTTAACAAAGAAATAAAAAAATCGATGGCATTGCAGAGAGCATACTCACATCAGAGAGCATTAATTCATTCCCTGTTTCATTAAATGAACTCACTAAAGCAAGAAAGGAAAGGATATAGCTCTTTAGACATTTCAGGAATTGCTGTTAGAATAATATGAAGAAAGGGAACTTTCATTCACTAGCTTTCTTAGTTGCCTTAAACATAGTATACTGTCTAGGTGTCTCTTCAAATCAGCCCCAGTTAGTTTTTCAAAATTTGTTTTCATAAGAAATAGACAATATGGGCTTCTGATACAAAACCCGATTTTTCAGTGCTTCTGGAGTCACATTACTGGCTGTCATGGCTTTATAAGAAATCAAGATTATCCTGAGATGGTTAAAACTTGCATTTCTTTCCCTGCAAGTTGAATTAAGAATGTCAAATAAGTGAAAGAATTATTTCCATGCTTCAGTACTCATATTTACTTTGTAAAGATTGTTTCAAGGTCCCCTAATTTAATGAATTCTAGCTAAAAGAAGATTTATTATTTCAGGCCTTTTTTAGGCTCCTCTATTTTCTACTGTGATTGTTCAATGTCTTTATAATAATCCAAGTATTCTGTTTGATGCAGATTTACTCTGAACACGTAATTTTAAAACGGTAGGAATAATACAAGCAAATAAGCAGAATATATGCTAATCATGCTAAATATAGAGTATATGCTAGTCAAGTAAGCAAATTTAATTATAATGACTTTTTAAAATATACCGCAGGCCTTTCTTTCCTAAGAGTTTTTACTGATATGCTCAGAAGTTCTGCTTATGGATGAGACTCTCTGACTTGCAGGTGATGATTGTATAAAATAATTTCTCTAGAAGTAATATGTAGCATTTTTGTGAAGAAATGACAATATGCTTGTGCCTAAGGTCATCTGTGAAAAATATCAACTGTTACTGTTTGCTTTGGTAGTTTTTAAGTCTGTTTGTAGACCTGTCTGTTCCTTTGCAATCTGGTCCATTGTCTATAGTTTCACTTCCTCCATATCTTATGTATTTTTATATAAGCATAATTGCAAACAAGGCTCTGACAAATTTAGTGTAAACAGAAAATATTTTTGATAGACGTGTGAAAAATGCATTAAATAACATTTGCTAAAAAGAAACTGGAAAAAAAATTGCATCAGCTACTCTTCCACTGTTTATTGTTTCCACAACTGTTACTGAGCTCTGAATACATGCTTGGAAGTCACAGGAGAAAGGGCGATTTAGTTGACATTTCCAGTAATACAATGATACTGTTGCATTAATACTATGAAAAGTGATGGTAACCCTATGTCATGTTCTTCCCTTTCAAATTTTATTTTCCTGACATCAAGTTTTACTCTGATTTATTATACAGCAGGCACCAGCACATTATTTCATACTTACATCTACCTACAGTCACTGCACCAGCATTCGTAGTATGTTCAAGGATGTGTGATTTGGAAGATAGAAGCACAATGCACCTATTAATGTGTTGAATAATGACCTATGCTTTTAGCAACCAGCCAGCAGTTTTATTCACAGTTTATGTGTTTGGGGAGCACAGTGTCAGTATGGAAACAGACAGTAAATTGTTGTCTCTGATCAACTTTTTTCACTTGAGCCACCCAGAAACTTAATAGTAATTGAGTGCTGGGGGTAGCTTTGCTTGTGTTCTGGAAAAATAGAATGCATTTCTGGTAAAGAATTAGAGAGCTGTTGACATATTTTGGCTTCAGGTACAGTTTCTCCACCCTGCTGCTAAACTTTCATCAACTCTTCTACCATCAGCCACAGTCACTGAAGACCTATGGCTTGCTTTCACTGGCAATCACAGCATCTGGCAGACATATGGCATATTTGTCCCTGTTTGGTATATCCCTACCAGTTACATCCAAAAAGCTTTTTCAACTTCATTGCCATTAATATTTTCAGTAGCAGAAATGCAGGAAGGAACAAAAATGTACCTGTGCTATATAAACAAATTCAGTTTTGCCACATGAAAATTTTTCTAATTTTAATTTTTTTAAGTCTGGATATTTTTGATTTCTTTTGGTTATGCATTTTAAATCTGATCTGGGAATAGTAATATGGAGAACGTGCAAATTTTCTTTCAGCTGGTTGAGTTGTTTCTCTTCTAGTTCTTGTGAAAAACCCTGTTTTATTCTAAATATACACACAAATGCACTTCTTCAGAAGTCTTTTAGAAATACTAGCCGTTAAAAAGGATGACATTTTCAGTTATGCTTTTGGTACTAAATAGAATAAATAGGCAAATGTTCTCTGGGCCAAGACTATTCAGTACAGTATTTCATTCAGTACATGAATTTTATCCTTGCAAGTAATTTTTTTTCCTCTCCCTCTTCAATTGGGAATTATTCTGAATCCTCATTAACTTACAAGTTAGGCATTTTCTAATGCTGAGGAGATTCTTAGTTGGTATGGGTCAAAACTATGCTACAGATAGTAATAACAACTTTAAAAGCATAGATGATTGTGTGGCAGTGTTTGAACAAATATTTTGTCTTTATTAATTTTACTAGCATAAGTATAACCTTCATATCAGGAGATATATAATGCATATACATATAGGTAAATATTGACAGGACGAAAGGATTCATTTAACTCTTTTTATGAATATTGTATATAGATAATTAAGAGTCACACATACCAGTCACACATACCAGTGGGAACCACAGTTATCATGAGCCTGAAGAGCACACTATTTGAAAGCATTCCATCAGCTAGTGTTACTAGTCAGCAGCCACTGGCTGTTAGCAGAAAAAACTAACACATCCATAATAAGATTTTATCTTAAGGAAGAAAACGACCATCTTCCTCATCCTGAAAAATGAGCAAGGATGTCTGGAAAATCTCCCATAACCATTAGCTTTCAATTGGGATATTCTGGCTTAGCAAGGTATTCTGGTATAAAATACAGACAGGTCTTGTCCTTAGTGACTACCTTCAGTATTTGTTCTGTGCCACACTGAAATGCAAATAGAGTGGGCTTGAAACAAAAGTTACTGCAGACATATCTAGGCATTAACATACTGGAGTAAAAAGGCATATATTTACAGCAGATGATATTTAATCAGGGGTGGTAATTAAGATCTTTCCCAGGGATTGCTGATGTAAGTCATAAAACCAAGAAATTTAAATAAAATGTGAGTGTCTTAAAAAAATAAACAAAACAATCATGGGGAGGTACCAAACTTCATAATGTTGACATTTTGTATTATGTTTAAATAATATAATTGTTGCACAGTATTCTACAAAAATATTTCATTGTTTGCAGAAAAAAAAACACCACCACAACAACAACAAAACATAAACAACCCAGACAAGAGTTCATACTTCAATCAAATGTATCTCTTTTTTGAGCAACCTAGTCCGGTAGGAGGTGTTCCTGCCCATGGCAGGGGGTTGGAACTCAATGGTCTCTAAGATCCCTTCCAACCCAAACCATCCTATGATTCTTTTACTTTTTTCTTTGATCATTTTTTTAATTATAACAGTTAGAAACTCAAAAAAAGAAACTTGAAATTCTGGAGACCAGATAAGAACTTCAGAAATGTGTATATGTATGGACATTTAGGCTAAGATTTACCTGACTAAATATAGAGATATACTTTTCAGCAAGTAACTTTCATGTCCCTTTATGATGAAGAAGATGATGATGATGATAATAATAATAAAAAATAGTAAATAAATACATACGTACATACATTATAAAGACAGACTCTTCTAGGGAATATTTAATTTCATCCCATAAACACTTCTAACTTAACTCTAAATCTCCTAAATTTAGTCTGTTTCAGAGTAGAAAAAAGGTTAATAATTTATTGATAAGGTTTACTAAAGGTCCCATAGACCCATAGACTAGCTCATTATAGATATATCTGAGTGTGTGTTCTTGGTCAGATGAGTCCTACCCTTATTATTTTTAAATTTTAACCTTTAATGATGTTAAAAGAAACTCTTTGTGGAAAACTGGAACTGGCTGGTTTTCTTATTTTGGTTTGGCTTATTGTGTTGGGGTTTTTTGTTTGTTCGTTTGTTGGGGTTTTTTTGTGTGGGTTTTTTTTTTGTTTTTGTTTTTTTTTTTTTTCATATTCATCTGCTAAAATGAGCTTGGTGATACAGATGTCTGAGAGGATTGCCTAGCTATTATAGGTGCTATGGATTGAGTGAGATGGGTGAAGCTCTTCCAAATCTTACAGATACGTTAGAGGAACCTGCTGCAGCAAACAAGAAAATATAATCTCTACTGTTATTTTGGAATTTGTTTTTACAGTAGCTTAAGCTTCACAGTGACTTCAGTGATTTGCATGCTGAGATCAGAACATGACCCAAAGGGAGCAATTACTTGCTGCATCAGGGAGAGAAAAGGATGAAAAGGTCTCTAATTCTATTGCAGTATTAATTCACCACTAAGTGCAAGAACATACATCTCATTCCATGTTTAATGACATGCTTCTGTGGAACCAGGTATAGGGCATAGTTGAGTTTTATGTGAATATCTAAACTGGGATGCGATCTGCTGTAAAGCAGGAGAAATTATTAGAAGGCTAGAAAAAATTGCAATGAAAGATTATAAAAGTAATGCTGTTAAGGAAAAGAAGACTGAGAACTGAACATGCTAATGGTTTTCAAATGTGTGAAATGCAATGGTGAAGAGATAGGGAAGAAAATTTTCTGCTCCCTGTTCACTGTGAATCAAACAAGCAAGATTAAACTAAGGAGGTAGTTTAGAACTTAGAATATAATTCTGTAATGATATTATTGGTTCAGCACTGCTTTTGAGTGTAAAACAAATACTAATATCAGTATTAAGTCTTTTTAAGTATGTTTGAAATTTTTTTTGTTGAAAATGGTACACTACAACAGTTAAATGTTCTGTAAGAGACCTATCTTTGCTTATTTTTCCATTATTTTAATGTACTTCTCTAGAAAATCTATGATGCATTTGGTTTGTTTTTCTCTTGTACTCCATTTCAGTTTTTGTGTGCCCTGTTTTGCTTCAGACTTCAAAGACAGTGTATTTTATTCTTGTCTGACAATTAGTTTCCATTTTCTTACCCTTGCAAGACTTGCTAGTAGACTGACTAATTCACAGGTACAATAATATTAAGTAAGTGTTTTAATTGCTCTCCTACAAAATTTTCCCTCAGAGACTTGACATGATTTTTGTGCTGCATGTCTTCTCCAACTTTCATTAATATTTCCAGAGCATTTTAGTTACGAATGTCCTATTTGACTTAATTTTTCTGTTTGTTCTTCTGCACTTTCTTTATCTTTTTAATCCACTTCGTTGTATGGATTGATTTACCTGGACAATTGCAAATTTTTTTTCTCCATGGTTAGTAAAACTAAATAAAAAAAAAAAAGCAACCCAGCACTTCAGTATAGAACATTTCTTGCACAAAACCATTTTATTTCTACTAATCTTAAACACATATATCTATCAGATGAATCATAAAATTCAGAGAAACATTACATTACAGACACATCTGCTGACAAGAAAAGAAACCCATAAACTAACCCTGGAATTTAAAAACACAAAGCTAACAAGCTCGTTGGATGAAGTCCTTGCCACAATGAAATCAATAAAAGTTTTGCTCCTAGCTTTATAGAATAAGAGTTTAATTTACTATGTTTTTAGTATGCACTTGAATTTATCACCTAAATTCACCCTTATATAACTTATAGCACAGAACTTATTTTAAGTTAGGAGAATTATATACCTGCCTAGGCTAGTGATGAGGTTCATTATCTCACCATTAACTAAATCTTGCCACTTTGCTTACAGGTTCGTTACTACCCTGTTAGCCAATATTCAAGCATCTGTTAGAAAGAATTTCTCTCTCCATATGAGGCATGTAAAGTTTTCTTTCCACAATAAATCAATCCCCTTTTAGGTCTAGGACAAAAACTGTACAAGGAAAGAATTGAGTTAAATGAATAAACTAACAAGAAAGTCTGTAATGGTAAAGATCTCTGTATGGAAAGTATGGAAAAAAAATAAAACAAAGGTGAATCTAGAGCAGACATACATTGAATCCTCAGATATATAGAAGAACTTCAAGGGTAAATTATTAGGAAGCTGTGACAATATGGAGTTCTTTTACCCCACACTGCTGACAAACAGACAACTGGTTGTGTGCTCAAATTAGTAGCTGCAGCTACCAGGCTTGCTGAGTTTTATCATAGAATAAATCAATTTCCCAGGAAGTAAGAATTCAGATCCAGGAGCTGGACCTTTTTTGTCCCAGGTCATATTAGAAAAATAATTTTCACTATAACAATCAGCCCCTGAATTAGTAGTAGTGATGTAGTGGGATATTTAAATTTAGATTTAATGTTTTCTAATAGGAAGATATGTCTTACAGAGAAGCTATGGATTCACTTCAGAAATTATCAGATGAAGTTACTCATCCTGTATTTTAAATGAAAACAGAATCTATTATTAATAAGGATGCTTCTGGTTTAAAAATTTGTGATTCAGAGTCCTGTTTGTTTGCTTGCCTTTATGAAACAAAGCAATGCCACTTAGAAATGCTTAAAGTAGTTGGAAAATTTAGCACCAAAAAAAAGTTACATGCAAAGATTAATTTACACTGTTGAAATAAATGAATGGCAATAAATTCTTTTGGGGCTTTTTTGGCAGGGTTTGGTGAGTTCTCCCAATAATGAATTACTGTAATTAAAATGATGTAGAACTGATTCCAAAAAACCACCAGTATAAGCATTAGAATTCAAGTAAGAGCATTGGATATTTATAAAATCTAAACTTAGTGCAGCAAATTTTCATACATTATGGACATTAAGGAATTCTCATCCTTCTGTTAGTCCTACTGGCTATGTTCCCAACTTCTGTGCCAAGCAATTTTAATTTATGTTTTGGTTTGGTTTGTTTTATTGTCGTTTTTGGTTTTGTTGCTTTTGATTGATTGGTTGGTTTGTTGGTTGGTTTGGTTTGTTTTTTATAAGTGATTAGGGGGTTTTGTTCCTTAGACGACAAAAAAAAAGGGAAAAAATAAAGGAAAAAAAAAAAAAGAAAAAAAATACATGTGCTGGTCTTTGTTGTGCCAGGTATGTATTCCTGGGTAATAATGTTTGCTGCTTACTTGGAGAGTTTCTGCCTCTGAGGTGGGCACTATTCAGAAGTGGATACAGAAACAGAAGACTCCTAGTAGTGCTACCTTTAGTAAGGTAGCACTACCAGGTAGTGCTACCTGAGCAGAAAGATGGATGGGATATTAATTTAGAAAGTTTGGATTTATATTCTTGTCATCATGTTAATTGAAAATGTAGTAAGGATCTTCTTTGTTGTTTTAACAAAGTGAATGAACTGGACTATGGGCAGTTTTTCTCAGATTACACCACATTTGTTTAAACCTGATACTGTTATTTTGCTATTGGCTTACTATATAAGAGCTCTGAAGTACTAAAATGATAAGCAGTCTGAGTATAGGTTTCCTGGGAAGATCTAGTTGTTTTTTTTTTTCTTATGCTATAGTTCATATACGAGGAAGTCTTTGCAAGACAAGGTGTGGGGAACTTAAAATGCCTTGGAGTCCTTTGATAAGTAAGATAAGACCACTCATAACCATAGCCTACAACTCTCATATGGGCTTAGTGAAAATTGCTATTAAGCAGGTGCAATCACAATCTTAAATGAAAATACTGTCACAAACTAAACAAATCCTTATTTCCCATCAGTCTTTTAGAGTACAAATATTTGGGGAAACTACAATGTCAGTGCAGATCATGATTTCAGAAGAAAGCAGTCACACTAAAATCACTAACCTGTGTATTTCCAGCAGCCACTTTGCTATTTTTGTTCTAAAAACTATCAGTTTTTTATGTTTTTTTTTTTTTTTTTTTTTTTTTTTTTTTAAATCAGTTACATAAGCATCATATAAAGAGGAAAAGACAACAAATTATAACTGAATCTGTTGAGCATCTTCTAAACCTGTTCAGTACAGTGTGTTCCCAATCTTCAAAACAATCAGAAAGCAAAAAGAAGACATAGTAAGTTTGGTAAACTCTTTCAAAGAGAAGCAAAGCTACTTGGTTTAATTGAATCAGTAGACTGTGTTTGTCTGAGACAAGCCCTTTAACACTTTTGTAAAAAATCTGTGTGCATGTAATCTCCACTGTAGGTGTTCAGCCACAAAAGACTTTTTTTTTGTTTGTTTGTGTTTTTGTTTTATTTTGGGGTTTTTGTTTGTTTGTTTGCTTGTTAAGCTTTTTATTTCAGCTAGCAAAGATAATATTACTTTAAAATCATCAGCTTTTCTGTCAGGTATCTTCCAAGGATCTTCCAAGTTTACACCATTTCTATTTTTGGTTTTTCTCTTCCCTCCAGCTCTAATTGGCTCCTTCCAGAATGCTGTCAACTGCATTTGAAACTGCATTGAAGCAAAATATCTACAGATGTATCACTTGAAAATGCATCTTCATAATAATTCTTTTATAAATATCAGGCAGGATCACATGGCTTAATCCCAGGGCCAAAACTGTTCAGAATACAAATTAAGAGTAAAATGATGTGGACATCTTGCTGAATCAGAAAGGAAACCTAAAAAGTAGGTGACTACCATTCAAATTGTCAGTTCATTTAATTCAGAGGTAAACCCAAACCAGTGACTATTTCCATATCAAGGGCATTCACTGTTGCTGAAATTTAGCAGAACTTGTTAAATCTGTGACCTGTTCTACAACCTTGGCCTAGTTCAGTGCTTGGACTAACAGTCAGTCAGTCCATCCTGGCTGATTATCCTTGGTGGTGACAACATTTCAGTACCAAGACTCAGTGTAGTTGGACTTGCAATAGGAATGATTGCAGCCAGGTTTTGGATGGTGAAGTGCAGATTGAGTCTTTGTTGTAGTTGTATAATATGTTCACCATGATGGATACTGGTACTGTAGTCTAGTCTGTTTTCTTGGAAAAAAATCCCGATGAATGATATAATTTTTCCATTAGGGTTTGCCTAGATTTTCTCTTGCAGCTTGGGAATAGATTTGTGTTGTACTATGAGAAACCTTGCTCATACTTCTAAGAACTTTTAGACAAAATTTCATGCAGCATCCTTTTAACCTGATTTCTTTCTGGATCTGACTGGTCCTTGCTTTTCTCTCCTCCAGTCCACTACCACATCATAGATTCAGCATTTATGAAAATGTTTTCCAGCCTTTGGCTGCTCAGTTTTTAGAAGATATTGGTTCAGAACCTGCAAAATAAGGATGACTAATCTATGGGCAGCTTCTCTTCCATTTGACAAATGGTCTGGGCTGGACTCAGACATGGCAGCTAAGACATGGCTGAGGCAATTCATACTCACAAGCCAGAGCTGTTGACTTTGTATTTATACACTAGTAATTCAGGACAGCCAGCACAAAAATGTAGGAACCCAGCACACCAACCAGCGCTACACATCAAGCACTTTCCCTACACTACACTTATCTAAGAGTGACTTCACAGCACTTTTGTTAAAAAACAAATCAGTGAGAGAATATAAATTAAACAGAAGAAACTTAAGTGCCTTGTGTAAATAACCTCATCCTTGCATAACATGGTTATGATATTGTGCAATATTATGGTGTTCAGCATGCAAATTCCTAGTGATGTTTCCAAATTCTTCAGAAGTTAAAGTAGTCTACATGGAGGAGCTTACATGTCAATGTGCATTATGTTCTGTGCATTAAAGCTCACTCATATAAAATTTAAATTTGTTTGGATTGACAGACATTAATAAAACATCAATGTACAGCTTTGTGGACATGTCTATCACCTTAAAATGGCCACCTTAAGAAACACAAAATGCTCTGAGAAGGCTTACTGACAAATAGAGAATTTGTGAATTAATTTTGATTTGACAAGAAAGAGTAACACCATATTAAAAAACAAACAAACAATCAAACAAACAAACAAAAAGTAAGGAGATAATTTGTTTTCTGTTTTAAGAGTTTTGGTATTAAAAGTACAAGAACTTTATGCTGAAGAGCAAAGCTGACCCTTCAGTTTAAAATGAAGTCTTGAGATGAGCAAGTTAGAGTAGCTCTTCTTTCCTCTCTCAGCTGTATGGACTTATCCATTCACCCCACACCAGTTCATTGACCAGTGCTGTAATTTCTACTGGTGGTCTGCAGACCCAGGACAGTGAAGCACAGTGGATGATGAGGATGCCAACTAAGAGCAGCCCCATTCCCTGAATATATAGGTATTTCTGAAGTACCCTACCTTACCATGCTGTACCATGTCCCTGAACTAGCTACATAGGCTGGCTAGAAATGAGGAAGTATGGCTTCCTCAAAGTTTTTTTTTCTTCAGCTGTGTTGTAAGAAGTAAACCAACCATTTAATTTGAAGCCAGCTTGAGGAATAGGTATAAATCATTTACAAATGTGTTTGGCTCCTGTCACTTAAGTACTGTACTCTCCTTAAGTACTCTAGGCAGTCGTCCAGTTCTCTCATGGTGTCCTCCGTAATCTAATCCCAGAGATTTATCTCTTGTGCCACCTTGCATAACCCGGTAGAGAAATGAAAGCATAAAGCTTTTAGTCTCTAGGATAATAAATCAAACAAATTCTGTATGCTATATGTAGGTATCCACGAGGTGACATTTCTGACATCTTAAAAAATAATTTAAAACACCTTATTAAATCTCTATTTACTGTACTGCCTAGAAGGAACTACTAACGTCTTAAACATCCAGAGAAGCTCAAGGAAGAATTTTTAAGTGAATAAAAGTTCTTAGAATCTGAGCATAATTAGAAAGTCAAAGTCCTGCAGGATTGAAGGAGTGCCTGAGGAATTTACAGCTAGATCATCAGGAATGACATGTTTGTGAATTTTTATTTTTTTTTTTTTTTACATTTTACAAAGAGATCTTTATTTCTTATAGCATGGTTCTTGTGGCTTTATTTCTTTCTCTCTGGAATATTTGAATTTCACTTTAGAGAGAGAAGAAAAATCCATTACTAACATTGAATTTTCCCATTTGTATTTACTTTTTTACTGTGGGACAATTCTGGAAAATACTTACAGAGAGACGTTTCCATTTGTTGTTTTCAGGATCTGCTGTTTTCTCTGGGTTTCTTGTTCATGATTAAGTTGATCCTATGATTCCTTTGATAACTTTAATATCCTAAGTCTATGGTGATTTTTATAGTAAAATCATGACTAAAAATTTTCTTTCAGCAAAGAAACTAACTTATCATGATATGTCATAGAAACAACAGGAATCACATCTTTTTAAGACAGTCAGTGACAGTCTGTAATTTTAGATTAAGTAGCTTTGGTTGCTTTGAAATTAACAATATGCCTTTGATAATTTGAGGATTGCCTTATAAATGCCATTGGAACATAACTGGACTAAATGGAGCAAATAATGAAAGAAGTTGATGGAATTATGTCTGGGAATAGAGCTCACTGAGCAATTGTATGTGGATTTTTAATTTGTGTTAGGAAAGTATTTATATAACCAAAACATTTGGATAGGATATGAAAAAAGTGGCATAACCTTTGTTTTCTACCTTATTTTTCACTTAAGAATTATCATTGTTTCTTATAAAAGTGATTTTTCCTTTAGATATAATTCTCTTTTCCTGAGATAACCCAAGAAAATATTTGTCAGTTAAAGGAATACTGTGATAACATTTTTATGATGCAGAATTAATTATTCTTTAGTGTCTACTCTGTGTCAAACTGACATGTGAAGAAGATGCAATATAAATGGACAGTCTACTATGTTTTATGTCCTTTCAAAAGCACAACTACTTCAAAAAACACTTTATGAGTCTTTGGGGACTGATGAAATTTATACAAGCAAATTTATTTTTTTTTCTCAGTGCTGTTTAATTCTCTGTATTGAATTTGCATGGCAAGATTTTGGTAGTGGGGGAGCTACAGAGGTGGCTTCTGTGAGAAGAATCCCCCATGTCATGTCTGACAAAGCCACTGTCAGCCAGATCCAAAACAGGCCTACTTCTTGCCAAGGCTAAATCCGTCAATGACAGTGGTAGTGCCTCTGTGATAACATACTTAAGAAGGTGGGAGGGGAGGGGGGAAGAAAAAAGAATGGCATGGCAACAGCCAGAAAGAGGAATGAGCATCTGTGAGACAAACACCAATGCAGACATCAAGGTCACTGAATAAGGAGGGGAAGGAGGTGCTCCAGACACTGGAGCAGAGATTGCCCTTCAGCCTGTGGTGAAGGCCACAGTGAGGCAGGCTGTTTCTCTGGAGTCCATCAAGGTCCACACTATAGAAGATATTGTGGAAGATATCCACCTCCAGAATGTGGAGTGCCCCATGCCAGAGCAGGTAGATACCCAAAGGAGCCTGTGACACCCCAGAAAGCCCATATTGGAGCAGAAGAAGAGTGTGAGGAGTTATCCCAAGGAGGAGGAAGGATTGGCAGAAACAGTGTATGGTGAACTGACCACAACCGCCATTCTTGATGCCCCCTGTGCCACTTGTGGTGAGGAGGTAAAGAAAATTGGGATTGAAGTTGAACCCAGGAAGTAGGAGGCAGGGTGGAAAGTTGTTTTAAGATTTAATTTTTATTTCTGGTTGGATTCATTATAAATTAAATTAATTTTCCCCAAGCTAAGTCTGATTTGCCTATGATAGCAACCACTGAGTGATCTCCCATTCCCTATCTCTGCCCGCAAGCCTTTTGTCATATTTGCCTCCACTGTCCAGTTAAGGAGAGTGGCTTTGGTGGGCACCTGGCATCCAGCCATGGTCATCCCATCACACACCTCAGGACCTCATCTTTCTCTGTCTGTGGTTTGAGAAGAAATTGATTAGTGTTCAACTTATCAGTATTTTACTATGTCACTGAGAAAAAAAGTGAGACACTCAGGCACTCCCTTCTGTTGCAGATTCCAATATTAAGATGTCCTTGAGCACACTGGTGAAGCTGAAAGAAATCAGTTGCTTTGAATGGAAAGTCCTGGAGCAAGCAGACTTCCTTCTTTTTTCAAAGCAAGAAGCTGAGAGAGTGGAAAACAAAGTAAAATGTGGTATGCCAGAGCACAGACAGCCTGAAAGTGACAGTGTATAAGCAAGCCTGGCAAGCAGCCTTCTGAATTTGCTTTCTCTCTTCAATTCAGAAACAAGGAACTATTTAAAACAGCCCACACTGATAGTGAAGTGCTGCTCTTTCATAAGAAAAAAGAATAGTGAAAGAATTATTTTGCAATCAGGTGAAGAAGAAATCCCAGAAAGATTAGAAGCGAAAAAGCATTGATGAAGAGTGGTTTCTTTGGAAATAAAATTCAAGTGAAACTTACAATCTTTACTGCTATTTATCTCAGGATTTGCTGATGTAATTAAATACTTGCAAAACCCATGTACGATATATTTCTACATAGCTTGTATGCTCACCTTTTGTGCTCATTTTGTTATTTCATTCATTTTCTTTCCAATTGCATTGGTCAAAATCTTAAGAAAACTTTTTGAAAATGCTGGTGTTTCTTCTGCATTGAAATCTCACTGCTTGAAACAAACCTCCACTAGTTAGTCCTAACCCACACTTTGCCTCACCTTTTGTTTTCTGTGACAACTTTAATATATCTTTACAGCAGGTCTGTCTACATAAACTTGAGAATATGGCTCATTTAAAAGAGGTAGAAACAAGCTAGCCCAAGAGAAATTCCCTTTTGGGTACTGCTTCTGGTGTTTGCCTTTTAAGAGCCTAAGAAAAAATTATGCTAACCCACAGGTGCCTGCCAGTGAGCAGGATTCAGTGTAGCCATTTAAAATAACCATAACACTTTTGCTTTCAGAAAATTGTGATTCCCCATCAGGCTATTGCTTCAGTCTTTGAACTGAGGCCAATTTTCACTGCCACTTCTACTCAGTAGTCAAAATGTGACTGTAACACATAGGAAATTCCTAAGCTAAATACACTAGGTATGCTAAGGCTGCATCCACACTAGTAAATTAAATATGCTTAGGAGTACACTCAGGCATGGAGTCTGACAAAAAGGGATGTCTATTGATGTTTATTAGCTCTCATCATCCAGAGTAAGCTGGCAGCATGCATGGGGATAGCCCAAGTGTGCTCTGAGCCCTGAAGCATGTCTGGCAACTGTTCATGTGACACAGAACAAAATCACACTTGGAACATCCTCATGTACAACTGCATTTTAGTGCACAGAAGAGTGTCAAGCATCATTTAATTTACCAGTATAGACAAATCTATAAAGACCAGGGCATAAAAACAAGGTGTGCAAACCCAAACTAATTGTACTTACTCAGACAATGATATATTATTGGATCTTCACAGTTCTCCAGTTCTTTACACCAAGAAGTAAATGAAAAGTTTACAGTGACTTGAATTTTGCATATCATAGTCTATATGAGAAAAATAAAAAGGGAAAAACATTTTTTTGTCAACACTGTGTATTTTTTTTAGTTTCTAGTTTATTTACAGAAACATAATATTCTGTTTGCTATCCATGCTTACTACACTTTCTATTCTAGAAGGAAATAATTTTTTTCTTCAACACCAAGATACATCTACCTTGGTTTCCAATATTACTCTTGACAAAGATGTCACCATTCTAGAATAATTATATTAAATGCAAACTCATCCGTTCTTTACCTCTTACTAAACATATAATTCAGTGATAACATTAACTGAGTGGCAATTACTCAATGAGACCTCAGTCTCATAAGTAAAAGACATTAGAAAGAAGCAGAACAAATGGAAGTAAATTAACAGGTTCTGTTTCATTCCAAATAAGGCATTCATGTCTCATGCAGTATTGTAGATATTATAACTGCATTTTAAATAATATCTTAATTAAATAAATATTGTCAAAGCTTGCCTGTTAAGGACTTGTTGTATTTTTGTCAGTTTTTCCTTTTGTGTGTAGTCCAGAATGATCTTGATGGACAGAGTTAATTTTCCAATAATTCCGTTTATCATTCTTTTTTAATACTGATTTAGATTATGTTTATCTACATAGAATCTTGGTGAAATGATATTGAAAGAGCCAAGAGATGGAAAGCAGAGTCCCAGGCATTGGATTTTATATAATAATTAAATTGGAATGTCAATAGCAAGGACAGCCCAGGCTGGTTATCTCCAAAGAGAGGGACCTCAAGGAAAGAAATCTTTGGGCAATTATATCCTTGTGATCTATGTACCTATTCCTCACATGAATTTCACATGATGTCCACACATCTTTTAGTCCAATGGTGATTTTTGGTCTGGGGTCTTCTAGCAGCTCCTTTGCCTGTGTCCAGGCAAGGAGGAACTTATATTGTTGATTTGCATTTGCAGGGAAGGTTGGAGCCTCCTTATCTTCTGGTTCACACTCCTTGTACCCCTGCACTCACTCATAGAACATGGGCACTTGGAGTTCCAGTGGGAACTCCACAAAAAACAGTTTTTCTTGGGAAAACCAGTTCCAAAAGATCAGTGTGATATCACAACACATTCCCATACTAAAACACTAAACACAGACTGCTCCAGCAGCTAGGAAAATTAGTTAGACAAGTAAATCTGCCGCAGCTTGAAGGCTTCAGCAAATCTAGCTATTCAAGCTAAGCAGGGCTAGGCAAACAGCACAAATCACACT
>VZRU01017855.1:97027-111697 GCA_013398155.1 Pedionomus torquatus | reverse complement strand
ACAGCACAAATCACACTACATTATTATTGTAAGAAATTTCTTTGAATTAAAACTATTTACACTAGACAACTAATATGCCTCAACATTTCATAAAAAAATTAAAATAAGATTGACACACTTTCTCAGGTATTGTTAGTAAAGCACTCTATCCTAAATAATTTAATTATTTAGTTTTAAAGACTTGTTTTCCAGTTACTCATAGACCTACTTTCTTTATTTTTCTTGAGAAAGAGGTCAAGATGCTTTTTTTAAGCTTTTTGTGGTTAATTAGAAATAAAATCTTTGAGAGGTACAGGACCATTATTAATAATGTCTTTGATAAAATGATGTTATCTTTTATATGTCTTTATGTGTTCTTTTCTTCAAATCTCTTGACTTTGTTTTTCTTTCATATTATTTTCTAATTTTGAAAGTTCTGCTGCTGGCTTTTTATAANTGCAAAGCATTTCAGAGGGAAAGTGAATTCATTGAAAGAAAGAGTTGTTTTGGTTTTTTTTTTTTTTTTTTTTTTTCCTAATTTATTAGCTACTTTTAAACCCAATTTCTCATAATAATTTCAGTACATAGCTGATGACTCATTTGATTTGTTTCATATTTTAAGTACAAAATTTTATCTACCTAAGTCAGATGGCAGCTGGTGTGGAAATGGCGATATCACATATCGGGAATACTAAGAACAAAACAGAATTGGTAAAATGTAAGAAAGACATAATTAACAAAAAATAGTTGGTATATAACAACTGTGTTCAGTGAAAATCAGAAGAAACCTATGAATAATACAAAGCTAGTAATACTACAGAATAGAAATGGTCTCTTTTGTTCATTTATCTTCTTGATCATAAGTATAAGATAAACTGTACTGCAAAACCAAGATGAAAAGATGTTATCAAGACTGTATGGACTTCCTTTTCAGGAAGTTTGTTTATAGATAGATATTTTAACTTTTTTTTTTCCTTTCTTTTTTTTCCCCTAAATTACAGCCTAGGGCTGTGATAATGGTACAAGCACTACTAAATATTATAAGAGACACGACTGTGCAATTCAAGGACTTCCATTCTGTCAGCAATAAACAGCAAGAGGTAATCATGCACAGAGAGAGAAGGAAAGGTAGGTCTGCATAACTTTTAGGTGCAGTGTCTTACTTTTTCCCACATTGTATTTCTTCAGAAGCTAATTGGTGCTGTACCAAATGCAGTATTTTTTCTGTGATGATTAAAAATAAACTAGACTCTGGAAGACTTCTGATTTCTGGACACATCATAGATTACCTAATTATGAGTTAACACTACATAATTACATATTGTCATTCAGCTGAAATAAATGTGTATCTTGATAATTATTTATTTCTAAAAATAAAAATGTCTTTTACAAGAAATAACCTAACAGAGAGGATAGAGTTAAAATGTGATACATATTAATCACACTCACCCCTCTACCTTCTTTCTGACAAGAGAAATCAGACACATTTCATTACCTTTTCAGTCTGTATATATGTCCTAAGGATATAATTATGTCATTACTATTTTCACAATGTCTGTTAAGTCCCACTACTTAATGACTTGTTTTTCAAACAGATTAGCATATCATGCCTAAATTGAAAGAGGGAACAGTCAGCTTAATTTAACTGTATAGCCTCTAGATCTAAAAACTTTGACATTCCTATAGACATCAATCCAATTACTGGCACAGTGGATTTTAGACAGCAGGCATTTGCTTCTTTGGTGTTACTGCTACATGATAAAGCTGGAAAAACTGTTTGTTTCGTGGAGGTGACTACCAGAGTATGCATCAACAGATTCATTAAGCTCTCTGTCGCAGATCAAAACATGTGGTCCCATATGCTTGCTATGCCCTTTTACTGCCTCTGACTTTAATGAATACCTGGCAAAGTGGATCAGTATGGAAGTTGCTCTAGAGACTGGTTCTCTCTAGAGATTTATCTGTTTTCACCGGGTTATATAGCCACAGCAAAAAGAAGAGTTAAATGGCTGAGGATCCACCATGCTGGCTGTGGGTTTTTTTCAGCTATGGACTGAACTGAGTTTTAATAGATAGTGAAGCTCTGATTTGAGTGAAAATTGATGTAATTTTATTACTGACTCTGATGTTCTCCTGACTATATCCAAATTCAAACCACTAGTCCCAGGTAAGAGCCTTGTTCAAGAAAGCCAGCTAGCTAAAATAAATTACTGAAAAGAAAAAAAAAAAGGTTTCTCTTCTGACTAGCATACTCAAGTCAGGCCAATGTCACTAGACTTTGTTTTACTGTTGAATCATCTGGTTTCCAGGAAAGAACTATTAGTTTTCTATCATATCATAAGGGGCTTATAACCAGAGTTAGCAGATCTTTGCAGAGATAGAAGGCAAGCACATGTGAAGTGTGACTTGCTGCTCTTTTAATATTTTTTCTTTAAAGTATGTGACACTTAAGAGTGTGTTGTGCACACATTTAGTCTCTAAGAAGCTGTGCTGAAAATCTGTAGAACCCACAAGACTTGCCATTACAATAAAAAGTAGGTACTCTAAGGCTTAGAGTTGATATACAAGTTGTCAGAAAGATGAATTCTTTACCATTGTTTAATGATGGATATTTATCTGGCATTGAAAACTTGACCCTTAATCTAGCAAAGTCCTTTGAAGTGTATATCTTTTCCATTATAAATATCATTTTCTAGATGATATGTTGAGTTGTTTCAAAAGGTCTAATATTTCTTCTTTTTTACTATGATGCTGACTCATACTCAGGGCTCTTTTCATTTTTAGTAACGGCAACAGTTTCACAGCAGCAGTCTACCCATTATTATGTCAAAGACAAAAAATATTTTAAACATATATTATCAAGGTTTTGGGATATTTTACAGAGCACCATAGTAATTCCTATTAGCATATGGTTTTTAGAAATTACTTGATTATATCCTCATTGACAGTTGGTATTTGCATTTGGCTGTATGACTAATTTTTTTCATTTTTACGTGCTAGAAATAATGCTAACTTTATTAGCTTGTCAAAGCATGGAGTATCTACTTAAAGCAGGAAAGAATTAGAACTATAGATATACTTTTAAGTGTATGAGAGTAGCTAGGGGAAGAAAAAACATCTTTAAAAGTAAATCCTATTGCAATCATAGTGTTGAAACAACTGTATAAGCTGAACTCTAGTTCCTAGGTATCTCACTTCAGTTGAAAATAGAGGATTTTTATGCCCTTGCTAGTTTTTTTTATATGGAACAATAAGTGTTGAACATTTAGGAGTGTAAACACACGTTTAAACAGCGGCTGATGCTACTGAATACAGTATTCACACTCTTTGATAGAGTGTAAACAAGATTCTGTGATCAGCTAGTTATTTTGCAGCTGGGTCTTTTGAACTTCAGTATTCAGGAGAAGAGCTGTTGACCACGTTTGAATAGATTCCATGGATCCCAGATATTTTTTCTTAATGAATTAATCTAGGACATATACTGTGGTATTCTTGAAATAAAAACTTTCTACAAAATTAAATTGCTGAAGTTAAGCTAAAATTCCTGAAATTAATGTGTAAATACTTGGGAAGTAAACTAGCAACTATGAACTGTATCAAAATTATAGCATAGAAGCAATTTGTGTATCTTATTGAAGTAATGAAAATGTTTACTGCAATAGATTTAATTTAGGTGTTATTGGGTTGACCTTGGCTGGCCCCTGGGTGCCCACCAAGACACTCTACAACTCCCTCTGCATCAGCAGGGCAGGGGAGAGAGGTATGATGAAAGACTCCTGTGTTGAGTTAAAGACAGGAAGATCACTCACCAACTATTGTCATGGACAAAAGAGACACAACTTGGGGTAATTAGTTTAATGCATTGCCAGTTAACTGTAAGAGAGAATGATAGTGAGAAATAAGAAAAAACTAAAAATACTTTCAACCTATCCCTCCCTTTTCCCAGTCTTAACTTCATACCCAACTCTCTTTCCTGTTCCCCCTCACAGGGGGATGTGGAATGGGACTGTGTTCAGTCCATAACACTTCCTCCTTGGATTTCTCTCCTGCTCCAGTGTGGGGTCCTGCCCATGACAGACAGTCCTTTACAAACTGCTCCAGCATGGGTCCCTATGGAAAGGATGCACTCCTTCAGGAACAGATTGCTCCAGCTTGGGCCCCTCACAGGCCATAGCTCCTGCCAGGAAACTTCTGTGGGTTCCTTTTCATTGGCTGCAGCTCCTGCCAGAATTTGCTCAAGCTGCAGCTTCCTTCAGGGCACATCTACCTTCACTGGCATGGGGTTTTCCATGAGTGGTAGCGTGGATATCTATTCCACCATGGTCCTTCATAGCCTGCAGGAGGATCTGTACTCTGGAATCTGGACTACCTCCTCCTCTTTCTTCATTGACCTTGATGTATGCACGGATGTTTCTCTCACAGCATTTTTATCCTTTTTCAAATACATTGTCATAGAAACACCACCAGTGCTGTTGATGGTGTCAGCTTTGAGCATTGGTAAGTCAACTCTGGAGGCAGCTGGAACTGCCTGTGTCTGACATAGAGATAGCTTCTAGTGTCTTCTCAGAAAAGCCACCTCTGCAGCACCCCACTACCCAAATCTTGCTACGCAAATCCAATATGGCAGGAAACGCAGAACAATAGTGTACCACCAGAGAGTCAAGTGAAAGGAACAAACTGATATGATGGCATCTGGAAGCAAAGAAAAAATAGGTAATGCAGAAGGAAAGGCAAAGTGTGGCCTAATGAAGAGGCGGAGAGATGTGTACTGCCAGCCCGTTGGAATAATCTTAATGCAAAGTTTATCAAGAAGGAAAAAGACTTAGATACAGAGATAGAGGCAGACTTTAGACACAGAGGCAGAGGCAGGCTGGAAACAATGACATTTCTCAGGTGTTAAAGGAGGAGTTGCAAGATGACAGTAGATAAATGGTCCATGGGCCATGGGAGAGATACACTGAGTTCTCAGACATATACATGAAGCATGGTCATTTGAGTTACATTGCTGATAAATCCAATAGGAGGATAATGCTCTGAACTTGGAAAGAAACAGGTTAATTGACACAAGCAATCAGTGTGAACCCCTGTGGGATCAGTCTATGAGACAAAGTTCCCGTTCCCAAAAATAAATATGAAAACTTAAGGAAAGGAAAATATAAATAGAGGTTTTGAAAATGTTTTATTTGCTAATCCTTTTACTAGTAGTATCCAGCTGCTGCCATTGGCCTGTTCCTCTTATCATCAAAATCTAAATGCTTTTTTTGCCTCCAGTTCCTCATTTTCTCCTGGAGAAGAGAACTAGGGTACTCTGAGCTGACATGCCATATTTTCTGACATTTTGAAATTAGATTCAAACATATATGAAGCCTAAAGATAAGAAACAGTTCACAGTTATGGCATATTTGAATTAGTACTGCTGTAACCCTACTAACAGAGGACTTCATGTATTAGGAGATGTATTCCAGTGGTGCCCCATGTAATAGATTACTGCTGTGTGAACTATTTGACATGCAGAGGACAAAATGTAGTTAATACACAGCTTGACAGTTATTATTTGATTTCTCGTATTGAGTTCCCTTTGTATCATTCTATCTCTAGGTCACATCTATGGCACATATGAATGTCCCAAAGTACAAAGTAGTAATTTTAGAAAATTATTTATTTCACAGAGGAAACAGTTTGTTAACCAAAATAAGAGGCTGACAAAAATCTGTCTACTTAGCTATTTCACAACAATCATACAATCTATTTTCCTAGCCCTTAAATAAATTAGATGTCCCGTTCTGCATTTGAGTCTTCTTAAAAAAAAAAAGAAAAAAAAAATAATTTTGTTCCATTCATATGTCACACAAAAAAGACTAAGAGGACCAAATTATACTAGAAACAACTACTTGTTGATGAAAGTTGATACAAGCTGATACATAAATGAAAAGGCATATATTTAATCTAGTTTTTTAATAATTTTACAGGCTGCATAAACAGATAAGAAGAGTCTATACATTTTCTAGAAATACATACAGGAACTAAAGCTTTTCAGTACTAAAAGAGTTCACTTGCTTTTCACTGCACTCTTCTATTTGCCTTTGCTAGGATTACTCTAATTAGCTGTCAATCTTCAGGCTTCTGTATGATAAAGTGAGTATTTAGCCACTGTGTTTTAATTTTTTTCTTACTATATATTAGCTGGGAAAATGCACTTTTATTCCTTCTGTAAACATGCAAACCTGAAAATAACTTTTTCTTTAATTTTGTAGTTTTATCTCTGGAAACTTTCTTGTCATATTCTAAGGATGTTTGGCTTTGTGACCTTCAGCAATATCCATTTTTGGACAATGTGGCTCTAAAACTGAAGCTTCCTGATACCTGAGGACATATCACAAGTAGTTTCATGGAGAAACACTGTATCTTTTTCTGCACTCAGATCTTACTCATTGCAAGAGGGAGCACTGTTAAAAGATCATAAATTTATGGTGCTACTGAGTAGTAGGCTGAAATTTAGGAAATAAAAAAGTGTTATAATCAGCAAAATATAAATAATTAGATTTATTCTATTTTGATAACTGATTCTTTAAAACAAAAATCTTTCTGGATCTTCATCTTTCAATAATCAAAACAAGTAAAATATTAACAATAATAATGTATGCAATATTCAATTAGCATTTTCCCTGCTGTAAATGCACAGCTATGTGTGCAATCACTTGGGAGCCATGTTTCTCCTTGTAACCCATTTAAAGTCAAAGGAGTTACACCAAAGAGATTTTTTTTTTTACTGCACTTGTTTATTGGATGCTACAATGAAACACTTCTGAACAGCCTTGTTGATTAATTCCACAGACAATCTTTGTATTTAAAATAGTGAAAATACCTGAAATAGCTATGAGCCCTAGCTCTTATGCACTGTCAGATTTCCACAAAGATCATCTTCTGGGATTCCTCATGCTCATTCAGTCTTCATGTGAAAAGAGAAGAAAAATCAATGTTTTCTCCATTCTTATCTGAGGTAAAGTTTAAGACTTCAATGTGTGAGTGTCCTCAGAAGAAGCATTTCTTTAACAAAGGAGATTTAAAAAGAAACAAAGAAGTGAAAGACAACTCCCTGCTATTTTTCAGCTGATACAGTGAAGGAAATTACAACAATATCTTCTTCAAAATGTCAAATGATGCACCCTATCTAAATATGCCAAACCCACTAATAAGCACACTGATAAATCAATCTGAATATATAAACAAATAAATGAGAGTTTTCATGCTTCTACAGCAGTTAATTTTGCTAACAGTGAAAAAAAATAAATGTAGAAAACAAAATGAAAATGTTAATCTACTGATTTTTTTCTGTATACATATAGGGGTTCTCCTGTGGTTGCAGTAGAGTATATTCTTATGAATGGTATAACTGTCTTACCAAAGAAACCATACATTTATCATACCTAACAGGAGATGAGTAGTAACTGTTACTTTTTAAGACCTATTGCTTTTAAAATATACTTGATCCATATTATGCTAATTATTATCCACATCCATACTGTGAGACAGCCACTGCCTGGAGGAACATACACTCTGAACAACACAAAAGATCACAGATAATGGAAAACATAATTGTTTTAATTTCAAGGAGGTATGATATATTTAGGAATATATTTCCTTGTGTAGTAACATTCCGGATTTATTGAGAACATTTATCCCACAGCAATGTTATTAATGAACAAGCTGCTGAGCGATAACCCTTTCTCCGGAACTGGCTGAAATTCCTGATTTACCTAGTGATTCACCTTTGCAACAGGTGAACAAACAAATCTATTTTCTCTTTTGCTAGTGAACTTCTAAAATTTGCAGAGACTAGGAGCATTCTTTTCTATGTGTTCAAACAAGATTTGGTTCTCTCCATTAGAAGTAGGAAATCAATATACCAGTTTCAAAGTAAATGTTATGATAGATGAGAACACAGTCCTTTTCCTATAGTTGTACATTTTCCATCTGGTAATTTACCTTGCATGGGAAGGATATATTTCATTGGATTTTTCTCTTTTCATGTCTTCTACAGCATCCCAGAAAAGAGGTAAGTTCAATTAAATAGCTGCAAGGAAGGTAATCAGTAACAGAGAAACTATTAACTTTCAGCATGTTCTTGAGTTACAAGTTGGAGAGAATTTACACTTTTTTTAGTAACTTGACCATCTTTGCATAATTTTTTTTTAATCTTTTCTGAATCTTCTCCCCTTTGAAATTTGCTTGTGCAATGTTCCCAGAAAGAATCTTTAAAAAGCATAATGTATGAATATTCACCTACTAACACTCTCCAGAAATGCTCGGAAAAACAAGGGAGCAGGAGCAAGAAGAGGGGCTCTATTGATCTATACAGAAGACGAGATGCATTAAAACAAAACAAAACAGAACAGAACAAACTGAAATGGGCATGGCTGAAATATAAGTGCTTTTCATGTTTGTGCTTTATTTCTAAAAGTGAAGCTATATCAAAAAATGAAACATAGTTCTGACAAAGTACAGAAGTCCAGACCAATTAACTCTATGTAGAAATGCCTGGGGTAAGAGTTCACCCTAATTTAGGGCAATACTTTGCAGGATAGAACTCCAAGGAAAAATAAAATCATTTTCTTGTGAAGTGTCTAAGTGGGAAGAAACACTTAGAAGGTTTCCTGTGAGTCCAGGGACATGTTCTCAGCATGACCTATACTCCTCCAAAAGGCACAATAAAGGAAAAACAGTGGGGCTGAGAGCATTAGCTAGAAGAACTTGTGGAACAAGACCATCAGAAGACCTGACAAAAGTTTGTCATATTGTTTGGTCCCCTCAGCCTAAATCAGATGTTTTACCCACCTGAAACTTCAAATCATGAAAGGTAATTGGAGTTTACTACAGCTTGGAAAAGCAATCCATTGGTCTCAAAGCCACATGCCTGGATGAGCAGACTTTAGATTGTTTTAGCTATGCATCAGGAAAGCATGACTGTAACTTCATTTATGTTGTTATTTTTTTCTCTCTCTTAAATATAAATATTATAAATAGTACTTGTTGACCATTTCATTCATTTTAGTGAGCAGGGAAATCAGAACTTTGAGCACTAGTAGGGAATTTTAATTCCATTTATAAATGAGGTAGAGAGCTTTGATCTAGTATTTTTTACAAAAATACCCTTAAATCTAATGTGATCCTTGTTGTTAACAATTATCTCTTTGCAGAGAAGTTACACAAGTTTAAAAACTAATGAAAAAAATAAACTGTGCTTCACCAATCAGGTCAGGGCTGAGAATGCAACATTTGAAAACAATACAAATTGTTGTACTAACTCTTTATGGATACAATGGAAAATAACAATCTGTGGCAATATTAGAGAGACAAGAGTCAAAGCACATTTAATATAGAACAATAGTTATGAATCATTCCTTCTGCTATGTCTTCAAGAAGTTAGGACCTCAGATTTATTTTCAGTCACCTATAAAACAATTTGCAATTATAGAATCATACAGTAACAGATTGGAAGGGACCTCAAGGATCATCTAGTCCAACCTTTCCTGGAAAAAGCACAGTTTAGACAATATGTCCCAGCACTCTGTCCAGTTGAATTTTAAAAGTGTCTAATGTTGGGAGGCCCAGTGCTTCTCTGGGAAATCATTCCAATGGCTTATTGTTCTCATTTTGAAAAATATTCCTTTTGTGTCTTATCAGAATCTCCCCAGGAGTAATTTGTATCCATTACCTCTTGTATTTTCCACGTAACTCCTGGTAAAAAGAGAGTCCCTATCTTATTTTTTTATCAGAAAAGGAATAATGTTTGTTTTGCACTGCTTATCAATGAAGATGTTGGTGACTACTTGATAGTTATTATATATGGAAAAAGATCTACCTTCTGAACCTAGAATCTAAAGAAATGTAATAAGGGCAAACAAGTATTATTTTCCTTTTCAAATTACTAACTTTGATGACATAAAATACTCTGAAAAATACTGCAATATTTACATTTAAATGATTAAGGAGCATGTACTTATGCCCAGGTAAGCAGAGTGGGCATCGGGGACATTTCATTGAAAGAATTTATATTAATTGTGTGAAGAAAATAATTCTTCTAGTGAGACATAACTTGCAGGCAGAAAAAAATAACCATGCCTAGAGAAAGTAGCATGTCATATTCTTTGTCTTTAAATTGTAAACTGTGTTTTCATATTTCTTACCCAGAATGCAGCCTGGTGCACAAAATCATTACATGAATTAAAAATAATCATTGAATCATAGAATGGTCTAGGTTGGAAGGGACCTTTAAGATCATCTAATCTAACCATCAGACTAACTGATAAAACTCTGATATTAACTCTGATAAAATAATCATGGAGTCACTTTTAAATTAAATGAGACATTAATGCTGTATAATACAAGTTTTATGTATTCCATATCTGTTTCGTTAGAGCTGTTTTCAAAATCAGAAAGGTAGACTAGTCAGTATATAGAAGATCTGTTTAAAAATTACCTTTTTTTAGTAAGTTTTTGTTAAGTGGTCTCCTTTGTTATTGCAAATGCTTGTCCTCAAGATAATAATAAGGATTTTAGCTAAAAAGCCGGCAATTTAAATTTCTTCTAGTTGTTGTTGCTGTGGATGTTATTATTCTTTTTATTTAGAAGTAATAAAAAGCCTACATACAAAATTTAGCTAAGACAGCTTATTACTTTTCACATATACTAGAGATTTGCTAATAAGGAGAGAATAAATTGGTATAAAATAAAAGCAACTTTTTAACTTTTTTACCTTTGCCTTCCTGTTCTAATAAACTGTAATATACTGTATCTTGCCTACTGAATGTACAGAAAAATAAAGATTTAATCCCACGGAGAATATTTTTAATGGGAAGCATATATGAAGTATACTAATTTTCAAATATGTTCTTGAATTATTAGCAACCTATATTTTGTACTCTGCAGTTCCATTGTGTCTGGATAAAGACAACTTTCAAGTTACATTTTAGTAATGTCTTATCAAGTTTATATCCTCTGAGAAGTGTTTTAGAATACTAGTTTAGTACATGAGTGCTTTTCTGGTTTAGGTGGGCATTGTTCAACACTGAGTCTGTAGATTAGGACTGGATGGTTTACAGAAAGATGTGGAAGGTATTGACCTGTAAGCAAGACTAAATACAAAAGACCTTAATTTGATCATGGCTGTTAGGGATTGTGGGGAAGAGACATTGATGTCTAAATTGTTTTACCTAAAATCTACGGGAAGATAATTTTGGGAGGCATTCTCCAGGAAAGGTGATGAATACATATACTTTACTTTCAAGGAATTGCTGTCAAAGGAAACAGCAATTCTACAAGAACTTTGTACACAACATTTAACTGGCTGTCAAAAAAGTCAACTCAAGGTTGGAATATCTTTTATAGAACATATTCACTTTAACCAATTTTCTCCAGCTTTTTAATAAAAGAGTTAAAAAAAAAATGTATGCCTTAGAATTTCCCCTTTGTGAGAAGAAGATAGAAGAAGATAGAAGAAGAAGATAGAAGAAATATAAAGGGAGGACAATTCCTATGTTGTTGCTACAACTGAGTTTTGGAGTAGTGGATGAGGCCTCTGAAAAATGAAAATCTCAAGCAGCTACCATACATCCTCTCCAACAGATCATAGTGTACTCAATAGCCTATATATTTTCATATCATGTTTGTTCCTAATCCTAATGCTGAGCTCATAGTTGGAAATAAATGACCATGTACCTCATGACAAAAATAGCAAGAAACGTATTGAAGACTAGGGTCATCCTGAAGGAAATTGTTCAAATGGAGGGAAAGAGAAAAGGACATCTGGAGGCAGTGACTACTTTTGCCAGATCAACTGATGCTCAAAGGAATGGGAATGCAAAAGTAGTAAGAAGACCCAAAGAGTAAAGAAAACTCTTTTACCGTGAATCATGCCTGGTGAGATGTTCCTTCTGAGTATTATTCCTCATGACCTACTATTTTGAGTTTTTTTAAGACCCAGATTAGCTACTTCTGATCACTGCTTGTCGTTACTAGTTAGGAGCACTTGAGTTACCTTGGCGAACTACAGAATAAGTTTAAATGGTAAACACTAAGTTCCTTGAAATGGTCATTCACTTTTAATTAGACATCACCACAGAAATCAACAAACTGAAAGTCTTGGAAATGCAAATGCATGTATGTGTCCATGCAAAATTCATTATGTTTCAGCATGAGGTATAGCAGTTTTTTAATACTAAAATAATAAAGAAGTTACCAGTGAAAGCTCAGGCTGAATAAAGAAGGTAACATGCTTCATCACCTTTACCCTATACCCATTTGTGTGATGCTGTGAATAAGTGTTCAAAGTGTTTGCTGTTAGACTGTTGATGCTTAAAGAAGCAGCTATTTGCAGAATAAAGGGGATCAGTGGTTTATTTTCTTAAGAAATACTCCTAGAACATCTGCATGCCTTTTTCTCTTATGGTCAGGCATACAGTGAATATTCAGAAATAGAAAAACAGAAATTCCCTCTCCCTGTGGGATGTTTGTTCAAAATATTCTAAATAACCTATAATTTTGAGGTATTACAGTTCTTGTTGGAAATGATAAAGTGATCATAACTCCCTGCACACAGACACCTAAAACATGTTGTAGGCAGTTCTATGTTCAAAATCCTGTGACTGCATTTTTCCACCAAGCAGAAAGAACTGGGTCATTGGTCTTCATTTGTGCCACTGCCACATGGCTGAAACTAACCAGATATTAATCTGAGCCCTTGTACACTCAAGTATTTAGTCAACACAAGTTACTGATCTTCAGCTTTTGGCTGCTAATGAGCAGAGTGGGTTAGCAATTTTTATTCCTGCCTTGCTGACACAGATGGTATCATCACAAATAATGCACAAACCTGGAACTTACTTGCCTTGAGGGAAATAATCGGAAAATATAAGGGGAAATTTGAAAAGGAAAGGGGGCTGAGGAGGTTATATAATGATTCAACATGTATATTTTGTTTGCACAACATACCAGAGAATTGCCGAGAAGCAGCTGGAGTTATTCCATGATTTGGATGAAATGTTTTGTAAGCAACTGTATTTTTCAATTGGGGAAGAGTTATTCTGCAATTTAAGTGCAGAAAACATACTTTTTGTAAAGCATGTCATTTGGGTGTCTGCAACATTTCTCTGACTGATTTCTTAGTGTCTCTATGTCCTTTCTGTGAAAAAATTGTTTGGATGTTTGTCTGGTCCCTCTTACTAATAACTAAAGTGTTTCTATATAAGGAAATTCTATTACTACATATTTTTGGTATTGGTACATTCTGTCTGTGATGCAAGCAAAGAAGTCTAAGTGCAAAATGTCATATGAATTGAGAAAGTGTTTATATAAATTGAGAAAAAACACTGATGTTTAGACAGAATATCATAAGAGTTAATAAATAGATAAAAAACGGTCATAGCATAAACAAATTCTGAATGACTGCTGTTTAGTGACTTATGTTGGGGGAGTTGAGACTATGAAAGAATCTGAAGGAAAGAGTTTAAACAGTAACTGAAGAACTTAAAGCAAAGAAAGAAAATTCATCCTGGTGGAAAGGATTTACTGTTTTTTAATATCAACTACATTACTCTTCTTCCTTATCCTGCTAAAATAATTTAGTCTAGTTTTGTACTGTCTGTGTCCCATTAAATATTTATTGCAGCATTTTAATCCAACGGCTTCCTTAGCAGCCAGAAATAAGGAATTAGTATAAATCTTTAAGGAAAGATGATTATGCTAGTTCTTGTACAAAATTTTGAATCACACATATGAAAGAAAATCAGATTGAGCTACTAAAATTCTCCAGATATTGCTCTGCTGTGAAAACTTGGTATCTGTATGTGTGGAGATAGCAATCCAAGTTGCTCTAATTTCAAAAACAACTCGCAAAATATGCTATTACAACCTATAGGTGACCCCAAAAGGTAACAGCACAAACCACAAATGTGCTATATACCTTAAAAGAGTACGCCAATCACAACCTTAATAGCATGCCATATACTATATGTATGTTTCTTAATCACTTACACTCTCTCTCAGATAAGGTTGCTCAGTCCCTGGGAAATTACCCTGTTCAGCATCCTGGACAAGGTGGGAACGAATCTCCTACAGGCCAACTGTATCATTGGAGAATTCCCCCTTTTTCTCCCCAGACTTTACAGTTTATACTTCCTGATTTTGGAGGGGGCAGGATTAGGCCTGTGTGGATTACCCTATCTGAAATATTTACCTCTGGTGGTAGGGTGGCTCCTAAATTTCTGTTGTTAGTTTTGTGATGTCTAGCACTCAAAGTCATGGAATAGTGGTGGGATGAGACTCATGGCATTTTGCTTGTTAATGCTCCATTCACTTTCAGTTCTTATTGTAATGTAATCTTGAGACAACATGGGCCTGAGCTGTTTCGCAGCTCCCCCCAGGTTACCTCTGCATAGACAAAGCAAGGTGGAGATAAAGCTGAGTCGAATGTCAACTCCCTGCATCTCACCTATTGCACTCTGAAGCTGGTTCAGCTAGGTGCACCCACAGAGTCATGCTCAGAAGATCACTCATGTAACTCACTTCCAGTCTAGCCTAATGGCTATGTTATTTATTTACAGCTCTAAAGCCAATAATGCAACTCTTCTGGAAACCTCAGACTTCCCTACTTACCCTTGGTTTTGCAGAGGAAAACTAATTTCTGGCAACACA
>VZRU01017855.1:76777-88572 GCA_013398155.1 Pedionomus torquatus | reverse complement strand
ATCTCCTTTTTTTTTTTTTTTTTTTTTTTTCTTTATAATGAGATATCACTTAGCAATTCAGATAATCTAGTTTTAGGTTTTTAGGTATCTTTATTCTGTGTTTCATTTCTGTCTTCCTTCCATTGTATCTTGCACTATTTGGTCTGCAAGTAATCTAGACTTTCACTGAAGAAATTAATTACTGGTGGAACTATGTAATTTATGTTATATGAGTTCTGTAGAGGAGAGGGCAGTTAGGAATAACTAGATATACAGTGATAGGGTTAATTGAAAATATATAGAATTGAATGCTGGAGAATGGTCATTTCACTACAGACTTATTTTCAGTATTTGCCATTCAAAGAAAATTACTTTTTACTTGGATTACGAAGAAAATTTTGCTATAAGGAAACAGGACAATATGAGAATATATATTGTGGCAACAACATCCCCTGAAGTAAGGGGACATTTGAAATAGGTGGAACTTTCTGACAAGATGAATCATTAAGAAAAATGTAATTTAATTACTAGTAAACATATATTTCGTTCAAGTTTGAACTTTTGCCAAACTTCAGATGTAGGCAGCTCTTATGTAGGAGGTTTCAACCACACTAAGTGGTGTAAGTGGAGGAGGCAGAAGGTAAAGAAATATCATAGTTAATTGCAGCTCTGTTGTTCAAAAAAGGAACTGTCGAGATTTGACATGCTTATTTCTTGGCTGTGTTTATGGAGGTACCAATACTTTATAAGATGACTTATAAGATGACTCAAGCCACTGGTAATTCTACTATTAAGCCACCTCCAACACAAACCTACACTTCATGTAATGATGAAAAAGCAGAGGTCACAAGTATTAGAGCCACTTAGGGTCACAAAGTTCAACGGTCAATTATACTCTGCAGTCACTCTAGAAAAACTATTCCTGAATACTTCTGAGTATGGATGTTCTTAAGGTATATTTGTAACAGACACTGAAGTGTGCTATAGACAACTGAGCAGACTGCTTGGTCTTTCTTGGTGAAAGGTATTCGCTGAGTGGCAGCACTCTCTGTGAATAATATCTGTCAAGACAATATACCTTACTGTACTGAAACAAGCCTTTTCATTCTCTGAATAAACTTAAAGTACATTATTTAAATTAATAAACATCAAGTACTTTATCCCAGGGAGTTAATTAGCGATAGCTTTTTCTTTAAAACTTACACTGTATGTTAACTTGCAAGTGTAGGCAAAACTTTAAATGTGATAGTGATGAGAATACCAACTTATATTCTGTGCCTATAGGGCAGGAATAGGATATATTAGCTAATACATTGTATTTAACTTTTTAACAGTAAGATCTTAGCCACATGAAGTGAAGAAATATGTGGTTTTCGATTTTAAAATCTATTCTTAAATTGTCTTAATACATCCCAAATTAAACATAATGGTAACAAAATGACTGTAAAATAAACCTTATTTTTTGTTTCTTCAATAGACATCCCTATCATCTAGGAATATTATTTTAAGCTGATATTTCATTTAGTGTGACACATAAAAATTCTGAGTATGCATGTTTTTACAAGACAAGTGAAAACAAACTAAGAATGTAATGATTTATCTTGAGATGGATTTCCTAAAATTTTCTTGTTCTGCTTTAGTTTTGTTGAAAAGATGTATAACTATTCTAACTCAGCCACACATCTTGCCTAATTCACCCCTCGACAGATAGTTTTTCATCTGGTTTGTCTGTTTCAGCAAACAAAACAAACAACATTTTTACATATTTTATATTTTTACCTTTGGGGTATCCTCAATTATTAGTAATCTTTAATACGTTATCTCTTGACTGAGGCTTTTTAAAATCACATTTGAAAATGCAGTTAAGCACTTATGTAAGTCTTCTGGAAAGAGAAAATTTTAGTGCTTTTTGGATGTGTCAATTGCAATCTTAAAATGCTCAGCATCAGAGTAGTCAGGGAGTGGAAAAATTTTTGCTTTACAGCTTTTGGTGTTTTTTTTTTTGTTGTTGTTTTGTTTTGTTTTATAGACTTTTGCTTTACAGCTAGTAGTGTACAATTCAGATTTTTTATATATATAAAAAACAATCCTAGAATAGGGTCTTAAAAGTGGGAATTTGAAATAACACCTACATGCCAGTCTGTCTAGGCAATGCTATGATTTAACATTTAACAATGCTATGATTTCTTATATCTTCTGTCATCTGTAATACTAATGACCAGAGACACTGATAAATATTCTTAGGCATTTACCTAGAGACTTGTCTTTCTTGCAGACTTTCAGCTCCATAAGGCTAATTACAGTTTGAATTTAGAGTTAATTAGGTTTACTTGAATAATTTTTAAGTAAAATGCTCAGAGAAAATAGGTTTCCAAGTTAGGTTATATATCTTACATGTCAGAAACAGTGAGTGACATTTACATGACACTAAACACAATAACTTAGATCCTGCAAGAATATAATAATTTCTGTTTTTTTTTCTCTACCTTTGATTTTACCTTCAACATCATTTAATATTAAAAATGAATTCAATTTCACTGAAGGTAGTATTAAAAAGATCTTTGAGAAAAGACTTTTAAGTTTACTAATGCTTTTGCTAGGGAGTTTCAAACCTTTTGCTGTCCTTCATCCTGACATGTTCCTGCAATGACCTTGCTGGACATGTCCTGCTCTAAGCAAACATTTGCCAGCTGGAGAGATCTGACCTCTTTTTTGGGGAGAGGTCCAAGCAAGTGTCTTGGATGTTAAGAAATATTTCACCAAAAGAGTCACCAAGCATTGGAACAAGTTGCCCAGAGAACTGGCTGAGTCCCTATTCCTGGAGGTATTTATAAGATGAGTAGATAAATATGCTTGTTGGTCATAATTCTGAAATGTGAATAAGGACTTTTTATCACATTTACTATCTAAGCATAAGGAGAAAATAAAGAAAAGTAACACAATATGCCCTATGGTGTGTAAATTAACAATTGTATTGAGTGCCAGTCTGATAGAATAATTTCAAAAGTTTAGGGTTTATTTAAATATTGAATATAAGACCTGTCATGCTTTTCTTTTTTCTTTCTTTTTTTATTTAATTTTTTCTGCCTTATTTGATGTATTTGGTTGGGGGTTTTTTTATTTGTTTTTGGTTTTGTTTTTGTTTTTGTTTTTGTTTTTGTTTGGTTGGTTGGTTGGTTTGGTTTGGTTTGGTTTTAACCAAACACAAGAGAAACTATGTCTTTGAACACTCTTTGTGTAGTAGCTGCATAAAAACATGTCTGTTCCTTTCAGGGAAATATTATCACCTGTTAATCCAATTCAGAGGAGGAAAAATAATTTTGGCTAACTTCTGCAATAACAAAGGACTCAAATCTGAACTACGTCAGATATTGTCTTACCTAAACCAGATCATGTCTTGTTACAGCTTTTACTTCATATTTAAAAATAATTGATAATGTGACACAATGGAGGGAAGGGGGAAAAAATATGTATTTGTCTGAGAAAAGTAAAAATATTTTTAAGCAAATACTTTGTTTGCTCTAACCAGTTTTCTAAGAACCACTCATAACAGTGAGACAGTGTAAAACATACCAGCTCACCCATGAAGACAACTATGTGGGATCCAAAGATTCTTTCACACTGACCAGTGACACATTCAATAAAGATTATAAAGTGATAAAATTATAAAGTGAGAAGTGATAAAACTTTTTTCTGTTTGACTGTCAACAAATTTGATGCCTTGAAGTTACTTTTAGAAAACTGTCTTCACTACCTATTGAGAAACTCTATAATAAAAAAGAATAAAAACATGAAGTCTATTAGATAATTCTATTCTTAAAATATGTTAAAGCATTTTTAATCACTTTCTATGTCAATTCTAAAGAAAAACCTCAAACTTCTGAACTATGTTTAAAAATGCAGTTTGGCAGGCAGTATATGAAATAGAGGAATGAAAGCGAAAATGGTTTATGTCAACCGATAATGGGATACAAGGCCTTCACACTTAATCTTTTGGACTCAAATCTGGGCAGAACAGGATTAATAACCAAGATGGAAGTTCATCTTGATTTCACATCATAGAAGCCTGAAAAGAGCAGTATTGTTACAGTAATCCAGACTAATATCTTTTCCCTGGACTAACAATTCACAAGATCACAGAATTGTGTGGATTGGAAGGGACCTTCAGAGATCACCTTGTCTAACCCTCCTACCAAAGCAAGTTCACTTAGAGCAGGTTGAACAGGAACATGTCTAGGCAGCTTTCAGTATCTCCAGAGAAGGAGGCCCCACCACCTATCTATGCAGCCTGTTCCAGGGTTCTGTCACCCTCAAAGTAAAGAAGTTTTTCCACACGTTCAGTTGGAGTTTTCTGTGTTTCACTTTGTGTCCCTTGCCCCTTGTCCTGCCACTGGATACCACTGAAAACAGCTTGGCCCCGTCCTCTTGGTTGCAAGGGTACCTTGCACATTCGTAAAGGTCACTTCACCCGGGAGAGTAAAATACAACCCAGACAAATATTGTAATGGATATAAAATCAAGGTTAATCTGTACTCCACTCAAATACAGATGAGGAAATAAAGCCATTTGCTTACTGGTGTGGGGAAGAAAAACAGCCCAAGAGACAGGGCTAATTGGTCAACTTCTGAAGTTAACCTGTGATCTTGCAGTGAAAAAAATGTCTCTGGAGTCTTTTCTTTACCCATGAGACCTGTAGGTTGGAGATGATAGTTCAACATCTTGCTTTACTCTCTGCTGCATCAGTTGACCATTTCATTGGAAGCCTAAAAAAAGGGATTGAATAAGGAGGTGTGAGAAGGAGAAAGTTTGAAATCTCCGTCTGAGGCTGAGAGATGCTTTCAATAGCACATCAATAAAAGTCAAGAATGAAAGGAATGATATTAAAAAGGATCAATGTATTTGATTATTTTTCAAGAAAATTCAAGTGTATTTTCAAACTGTTTTTCTATAATTTCTGGATGCTTCCCCCTAGAAGAGATGCTTCCCCCAAGCTGAGAGAAAAAATTGATCTGTCATGTTCTGGGATCCTACCATTGCTTGGACCAGTGTACTGTGGGTATGGTTGCTATGTTAAGAAAGAGATGCATAGAGCTAATCTAAGCTGAGGAAGCACATGACTACTGCTTTTAGGAAAACTTTAAAAAATATACCTGTAAAGTGTTACACCAGGGAACTCTGTCACAAACCTGTATCTGGTGATAGCTAGTGCAAAAAATCATAGAATCATAGAATGGTTAGAGTTGGAAGGGACCTTCAGGATCATCTAGTTCCAACTCCCAGTCCTGGGCAGGGACACCTCCCACCAGACCAGGTTGCTCAAAGCCCCATCCAGCCTGGCCTTGAACCCCTCCAGGGAAGGGACATGAGGTAGATCCCACCAATGTATTGACATCCAACGGATGACAGCACCTACTGTCACAAGACCTACTGTCAAATCCCTTTGAAACCCCTTCCCAAGCCCCCAGGTCACATGGTCCATCCTGTCTTCATATGGCAAATGAAGGTTGAACCCTGTCTTGGATCTATGATATCAAATATTTTGCATGTACTTAATTGACCTGAGCTTCTGAGATCTTGGTAACAATGAGTGATTCTTTGTAATTGAGAAAGAGCAGAAAACAGAGAGAAGTACATATGGGGGCAACTGAACTAGGAGCTTTCTTGACAATAATCGAGAAAGGATGCAGGTAAACAGCAGCAGTACTGAAAGAGAAAACATACTAATAATTTTAGCTTCCAGCAATTCCTCATGGCTTTGTTTGGTGGGTTCCCCTCCTCCTCTTCATGTCGATGTGCATGGAGCTGGTAAGGGGAGCACATTTTCAGAACTCTGGTTTTGTTTTTCACTGTGACTTTATCTGCCTTCTCTGACGTGGTTGGGAAGATAATGCAAGAAAAATAACTAACAGTGTGGCAATGTTAGTAAGAGTTAGATTTCTGTCATCCAAATTCCACACCCTCTTCACTTTTGCAATAGAAAAGAACCCAAACTATGTTGCAGGGCTTTTTATCATAGGTTTTCTTGATGAAAAGTCACTGAAATATGATAACAGGCCACTGCTTATACAGTGAATTATACAGTTGATTGATAAATTTAAGAAAAGTGAGCTCCTACCTTGTCAGCTTTCACATTTTTTACGTATACTGTTTTATTAGTATTCATCTGTCTGTTGTCATGCTCATGAAGTAGGCTTTAAGAAATTTGTTTCACACTCTTCTGGAAACTCACTGAAGAAAAAGTTTTTGGCATCTTGAATTATCTGAAATAACATTTCTTACATAAAAATTCTCATATTTTAATTTACTTCTCATGTGAGGGGAGGAGGAAAAAAATCATCTAGTAGTTCAAACATGCTGTGTTTCAAGAAAGCTCAATTTATAAGCTTTAGATCAGCAATTTCCAATTTACATGTGGACTACTAGCATAACTTTCATTTGCTTGCTTTCAGGTTCATATTGGAACAAACTACTGCTATCATTGCTAATATTGATTTATATTGATTGGAATTTTTAAGATAGCATTGGTCACCGATTTTTCTTCAAAGGGAGATGTGTAAGCTGCCTACAGCTGATAATGCTACATAGACAACAACATTACTATGATTTCATTAGTCAATTAGCTGTGGACTAAAAATAGAAAACACAAATTAAAAGCTAAGCAAGAAAGTTAAGATTTGAAGTGCATTGTAGAACAACTTTAAATGAATAAATGGAGGAAAAAGCTTGAAAAGAATGCTTACATAAGCATGCAGTGTGCACAATAAAGCAGTGGGGCTTGACCTGTTGATGAAAGATGTAACCAAATATAGAGGTAACGGCAGTGTGAAAAAATGGAAGTTGTGGTTTAACAAAGTAGGTCTTGTTCAAAAAAAAATTAAAGTTGGCAAAGAACATTGTAAAATACAGATTATAAGGAAAGATCAAGGCATGGTTTAAAAGCATACTCTTAGAAGTATAAATGAAGTTCTGCTCAGATAATACTGAGATGCTATTTTAAAGTCTTGAGATAAGAACTGGATATGGACAGATATGTCAATTTAGATATTAGAATAATAAATTCTATAGAGGATTGGGTTATTATAGAGATTTTGATTTACTAGACACAGGCTGAAGAACAAATACTACCAACAGGTAGGACTCTGGCATTCATAACACCCAATAAGTGCTTCATCCCTCATTAATCAAATAACAAACTATGGTGATATTTTGTGTCTGATTCTGGTAAACGGTGAATACTGGACCACAGAAACAAGTCTTAAGCAATGATGCAATGGTAGCATTCATCTGAAGTGCAAGATAGACAAAAATTTACCTGTAGATTTAGATCTTAATTTTTCAAGAAAGAGGTTTAAAAAAGTTGACTTTGTATGATTAAGTCAGATGGCACTCTGCTGACTGTACTTTGAGTCAATCAGATAGGCAGTAATTCAAATGAGGACTGTCTGTAGTGTTAGATAAACAATACAGACTTTAGAAGCTTCAGTGCTTAGTGCTACAATATGAAGAACAATATGACCAGCAAAAGACAAAACAAAGAGTTCACAAGAGCTTTCTTGAGAAGTCATACTTTCCTGGTTGTCATGTAGCTCAACATTTATACCACTTTTTTGTATAATCAAGAATGATAAAAACTTTTAAAAGTAGTGAAGATTTTTAATGAGAAGTGGGCAAATACTAACAAGTATGGGGCAAATATAGGGTTTCCAAAAGCCCTGTCAGTAAACTATTCAATATCCACAATCTCCCTCTTTGTACAGAAAGGGAAGAAAATAAGTATCTTTTCTTAATTCTTCCAAGTAATAAAATTTATTTCAGAAATCAGATTCAGTGACATCTTTTCTGTAATCTACTTTTGAATAACTGCTGTCTGCCACCTAGAACACTTTCCTGCTACCAAAATATTTAGGAAGGTTTTTTTTTCCCTTCCTCTTTGGTCAGGTCTGCCAGTTCATTGCTGGCATTACTCTCCAGTTCCCCTCTATAGGTAATAATTGAGATTCATGAGGAAGTCAAAGGGAAAAGCTAGAAAAATTTATTGAGTTTAATTCTGCAAAGATGCCTGAAAGGAAAAATATTCATTATTTGATGGTGAAATCCAAAGCACAATTATTTCTGCTTGCCTCTGTACTTTCAAAATCATGGTTGAATATACACTCAGATTACCACTCAGTGTAAGTGAATACTTATGGCATTATCTTTTCATGATCTTATGCAAACGTAAAACAAAGTGAGACACAGTGATATTTCAAATGTGGACATCTTGTGCTTAGACAATTTAAATAACTGTAATAACATTTACATTTAATAAACATTAGGCATACTAGAAAAAAGAAGTCATCTTCGTTTTAAATTAATTTCATATCCTGACACTAATAAAATTTAACTAGTCTAGACATTAGTCTTTAAACTACTTTACAAATTAAAATTTCATCAAGATCCTGCTAAAATGCTTGAAGCTGGTAGAGAGAGGAATTTTAGTAATTAAATTTAACTTTAGAATCATAAGTCAAATATTTATATCAGTGTGTCACTTACTACATTAGTCGCCTGAGGGATTTTTAAATGGAATTCTACTGAAAATTCATAATTTAACAATCACTTAAATTAAAAAGTGACTGTAAAAGTTGTATGTTTTTTTTTACTGAGTAGATTTATTTCCACAATAAAATCAGTCCTTTGTTTGGCCCTTAGGGGAACTAACACTAAAGGTTAAAAAAATCGCCTGCCTAATCTGTGACATGTAAATTAATCTGGTAGTTGTTTCAATGGACACTCATCCTTCACTGAAGGCTTTGTCAGGAAATATTTTTGTAGTCCAGTGTACTTTTTTTTTTTCTCCCAAGATAAGTGAGTACTCAAACCCATGACAAGTGAAACACTTGTTTCAGGAGGCTGTGGTTCTAAGTCAGGCAAACTAAAGCTTAGAACCTCCATCCTTGCTGACCATTAGGTTAATGGGATTTTAGGGAGCAATGTTAGCAAGAATTTTCTCTGAAAACTCTAGTTTAAGTAAATGTGTGTACGACTACATGGAGAAATTGATTAACCGCATAATATCACAAGCCTCAGTTTTCATCAGCTGCATTTTCATCTAAAGCCTGGAACCTTGCACCCTATCCTTACAGCACTTTTTATCAGTGTGTTGAATAATCAAGAATCTATTCCTTCTAATGTCTTCCATGGAGAAGATAATGGCCTGGTGTTAGAGACCATACATTTTTGCTTCTTCTGTCCCCCATACTTTGTCTGTAGTAAATGATTTCTGACAGAACTGTGGGTTTTTTTGAGGGGTGGGGGTTGATTGCTTGGTTGCTTCTCTTTTTTCTGTCCCATCTGTCGCCACAGGGGAAGCCCACGCACACCTCCCCTCCTCCCATCCTCCCCCTCCCATTAAATTTGTCTGAAAGCAAGGGCAAGACAGATTAAAGCATTGACAGGGAACAGGAGAAATGGTAGTTTAGTGTAGACATATTCTCCAAACTTCATAAATTAAAACCAATCCCATTACTCAAAATGTAATGTGATATCTTATTTTGACTCAGTCTTATTTCAAGACCATTGTGGATGTTTAGCAACTAAATGAAATACAATGAAGTTTTAGAGGCAACATTACTACATACAGACATAGAGACTTAGCCTTTCTGGAGAAAGACAGGATCAAGACGACTGTACGTGGAGATGTAGCAGAAGTATCAGGCTCCACGAAGCAGGGCATACCCTTGCACAAGATTCTGCACCTTTGGCATCAGAGGACTGATGAGAAACTAGTGCTGAAAGCATTTACAGACAACTTCTAGACCCAGATCTTTGCTATAGAGTAGCTGTACCCTATAGATAAAGAATACAGAGAGGTCAGAGGATAGGAGGCTGAAAGATTCCAGGGTGTTGGAGTATGTGGGAGTAGCTCTCTCTGCAAAATATTGAAAATTTGGAGTTCAACTCTTCTTTTTAAAGGAAATTGATGATTTTGATGTCACATTTATTTCTCCTCTTCGACTTTCACTGATGTACTTAAAAATACTTGATATACTTAAATTAGAAGAGAAACAGTAAGTAAAGTCATTAAAATCTGGAGTATTTTATTATACATATAGTAAATAATTCTAAATAAAACTCAAGATAAATCGTATATTATGCTGTCAAAAGTGACTTGTCCAAATCATTACGCTCTTGAGTACTGTTTCCACCTGTAGAGTCTGGACACTATAATCAATTACTAAATTCATTGTACCTTCCTGTGACAGTTATCAGGTTTGTTTTATCTGGCAAGTGTTAATATATGCTTTTTTCTTCATTAAATTTACATCAGCTGGGCTTTACATATCTGAAAAAATTCTCAAGTGTCAAATTATGTGGGATTTACTACATGCTGGCAGTGTTTTTGTGTACTTGCTTTAGGAACAAAGATCTGGGACAAAGTCAGTTGCTATACTTGAGTGATCATCTTTTCAGGTGGAATCAACTTGGATAACAGATTGGATAAATCTAGGAGAATTTATTCTTCTAGCATCTGAGGTCTGAAGTTGTGGCAGAGGAGGTTTAGATTAGATATTAGGAAGAATTACTTCACTGAGAGGGTGGTCAGGCACTGGAATGGCCTACCCAGGAAGGTGGTGGATTCACCATCCCTGGAGATATTTAAGAAACATGTAGATGTTGCACTTTAGGGTATAGTCTAGTGGTTGAGATTGTTGGATTGGGTGAATTGTTTTGTGGGGCTCACTTTTTTATGTGGAATGTGTGGTGGGTTTTTTGGTGTCCTGGTTTGGTTTGGTTTGGGTTGGTGTTTTTTTTGTGTGTGTATGGTTGGACTCTATGATCTCAGAGGTCCCTTCCAACCATGAAAATTCTGTCATTCTATGAGCAAGAAAATTTGGAGTAACAGAAAATCCCCTGAAGTACAATGAAGAAAAGAAGTGTCCTTGGAAGAAACTCTTTTGAAGGATTAGTGGAATGGAACAGTCAGCTTTAAAGAGCAGGAAAGCTTAGAGGAGCATATTTTTATAGCTAGGAAATAGGTTTAATTTTAACAACAGCAAAGTTAAAGAATCCCAATGAATTCACCAAAAAAAATCTCACCCCAAAACAGACAAAAAAATTGAAAATAAAAACTGGAGAAGAGTGATGGAGAAAAAATACTGCAGAAAGGCAAGAAGTCTGGAATTAGTATGGCACAAATGAGCTCTCCCAAACAGCAAGGAAACTAGAACAGAACAAAAGGATACTGACACCTCTGGCCCAATTCAGTGAAGGTGCCAGTCACCATGAGCACAAGAAGGCGTAGAGAATCATACTGTGTATTGTACTGTGATCCACTTCTGTCACTAAATCTTCACCCTGGGTGTACACTCATTGGGGGAAGACCAGAACTGCAGTCTGATGACTCTTTGATAGAAGGTGTTTGAACATCAGTCAGCATTAAAATTATTTGGATCATCTCCTTTAAATATTTATTTATTCCATCCTTTAAAATTTGGAACATTATGTGCAATTTTGACAATAAAAGCATGGACAAAAATTTCTTTCTTTCACATAATACATCACATGTTCTCAAACAGAAGTTGAGATGTTAAGAGGCTATAAAGATAATATTTTCCCTGGAAAAACAAGATGTGCTAGCCAAGTCCCTAACTGCAACAATTCCTTTTCAGCTACCATACATGCTTCTATCAGAAAGTCAGCAGTCCCCACGATTAATGATTTTGTCTTCATCTTACTAAATATAAATTGTCTGTTCTGTGCCACTGCCTATAGTGCAAAGCCCTGAATAGATTCAAGCAAGATCCAGACAGACTGTGGCACCCAAAACACTCACA
>VZRU01017855.1:56391-71561 GCA_013398155.1 Pedionomus torquatus | reverse complement strand
AAGAAAACCACAGTCTATATTGTTGCAGCTGAACTTCCTTGATGCAGGGGAGTAATTGAGTTTGTTTGTTTGTTAATTAAACTAAATATATATTTTTTTTTCCACATCTGCAGTGGCATCTCCCTCCTAAAAAATTTACAATGTAATTTTCCCCAGGGATCCTTTACCTTCTTTTCTGCCAAGTTTCTCTCCTTCACACCGCTTTCTTCTCTAAAGAATAATGAGCTTCAAGAATAGAATCCAACTAATCTAATTTCCTTACTTCATTTGAACCCCTACTGAGCCCAACTTATTTTCACATCCAGTGCCTTGACAGCTGATGAATTTCAATGAGATATCAGTGATCAGGTGTAATTCAAAAAAGCAACTAATTAGACAGCAATAATTTAAAATAATGTTCATTGTTGAAGAAAATATGTTCTTTTTTTTTTTTTCACTTTCTAATATGCACAGTCTTCCTAATAGGTGCTTGAGACTGATTTCATAAATTAAGGTAGTAGATACAGAGATAAATTTTTTCCTCAGTAGCAGCCACGTATTTCCAAACTGCTTTGCTGGCATTATTTTAAAAATTGATGATGATTCATTCCTTGAGTTTCCAGCTAACTTTTTTTGCTCACTATCTATTGAGCTGCTAGTCTCAAAATTACAATTTCAGTCAATTAATAGATTATTGCAAAAAGTGTTACATTCATTGAATCTTTTATTTGAAATTAGAAAGTTTACAAATATTACATATTATATATTACATATTACGAATATTATGTATTAATGTATATTACAATTATTTACTGTTCTTTAAACAGCAGTACTGTTGTTCTCATCAGAGAACAAAGGTCCTGATGGGAGTTCAAGTTCGAATGCTGTATTCCCATTTAGGTTGTTTAAATCTAATTATGCAAGCAGTGTTTACCAAACATACGCAATAACCATGCTACTAGTTCTGTCTTATTGAGGCCTCAGTAGCCTATTCCTATTAAAGGTGTCACACACCCCTTGACCCTACTGTTTCTCTTACAGGTTTTGGGACCTTTCATGAATCAAATGAGCAAAGATAGGAGTGCACGTGCATTTTTAGTCTCCACTAAGTGAATGTGTTTACCCCTAATATTGGCCCTTTCATGAAAGTGCATAAAGAGTTCGAATTTCAGATAATATGATCTAAACCAAGTTTATGTCTCTGCTTTTTGCTAATTACCAGTATTGTTACATCAGGGGCTTTGGTTTGGTTTTTTTTTGGAAGGTGGGTGTGTATTTGATAGGGGATTCTTTTAGTTTTTACTACTGTTAGATTTTATATATTTGCTTCTAGAAAGATCTTAATGGAAAAACACAGATACCAGATCTAATTAAAAAGTGAGAGAATGGGATTTTTTTATAGAAGGCTGAGAGTTGTCAAAGTGTTTTTACTTTTTTTGAAAGTAGTCCAGATTAGTAGCAGTCTAACTTTTATGCTTTTTAAACATAAAACCTTTTGAAAAATTTAGTCAGAGGAAAGTCTGAATTTGTTTTTAATTGCATCAATAATACCAGTTGGACATTTTCCTAGGTCTCATATCCTTTTCCTGCCCTACAGGAACTATGACAATTTTTCTTTGAGGAATATTAATTTAATTCATTTCTGTCTGCATGAGGCTTTCCTTTTAGCTCTTCTATCCTGCAGCTTCCCTTCTCTGAATGCTTGTTGATATGGAATGCTTTTACTAGTTATAACAGTTTCATTACACTGACAGAGTCTACTGTAACTGCACCAAACTGATAAACTCTCATCACACTTCATTCATTCCTCTGCCTTGTAGTCTGCACACACATGCCACCTGAAAATGTACAAATTCTACCTGTGGAGCCAGACTTCTTCTTCTCTGCTAGTTACTAGATCACTAGATTTTAATGCAGATTAGTAAACTGTGATCAAATCAGCAGGGTATCTTTTGTAATTTTTTTGCATGTATCAGGGTAAAAGGAACACAAACAATTCTGCTTAAATGATTCTTACCACTTGCATCTCTAAATTGTGGAAATGAGGTTAAAAGCTGGTTAAAAAAAAAAAAAAAAAAAGAGAAATTTTGTATTCCTTTCAGGAATTTTGCTTATCTTAAACCTGCCATTTCTAGAATTTTTCTCCCATTCTGTCCAGTATTCAAAATTTATCAGACTGACAGCTTCCTTGAATTTGTAGTTATTTTAGCAATGTTTTGTACACATGTATAGCATGTCACTCCTATTACACACTCTGCACAATTGTTTCCTCCTCTAGAAGGAGGAACAAAGAAAATTCTTATACAGAAAAATAACTCTCCATGGAGTTTTCACCATGCTACAACTAATAAATTCATACCAGAATTTACTATATAACTGAATAGACACTGAAAGTATGGTAGCTAAAGCTACTTACTTTTCACTTGATTTTGAGATCTCCCTTCTCCACCTGAGATGAAAATTGTTATTTTTAAAATTTTATACTGGATATATTTTAGTGCTTTTTGCTTTCTCCTTGTGCATTTTTCCTTATTTAATCATCCCTTCTGAATTCCTAGAAGCCTCTTCTATGTTTATCTTTTAAAACTCCCATTGGTGGAATAAATATTTTTCCAATATTTTCCATGCATTGGAGGCAGAATACAAAAACAAGGAGTTAGACAAAGCAATTGCATACAGATTACAAACTCCAAATATCAGAATAAAAAGCAAGTTATCTGATGAATAATTTGCATATATTGTGTTCTAATGTGAAAAAGAATGAATCATCAACTCTCTTAGCAAGATCAAACTTCCAAATAATCTCCAAAGGTATTTCTCCTTTTACAAAACGGGCTTTGTGTGGCACCAAAGGATCCTATTTGACCAGTGAGATGACAAAGTTCAGATCAATGGGCCACTTAATTCATAATATTCCTATCAGTGCTAGTACTAGCAATCTATAGTCAAAATTTCTAGACAGTCCTTTCCCTTTATGGGTAATGTTTTATGTACAAAAAGTATAAATATTTAGCAACACTTCAAACATTTTGAGGAATATTTTTCATCTCTGCATAAATGGTAAAGTAGCAAGCTCTTATTGGAGTTTGGACTCAGGTAAAATTGGTGCAAAAACTTGTATAGGCTTACTCCCCCTTTGTCACAAATCCTGATTTAAAATCCTGCTGAGTAAGCCAATTTGTCATGAAAGAGTGATTTAGATCACTTAAATAATCATTGTCAAAGGTGTTAACAAAGTGGTTTTTATATGATGTTTTTAAAGTCCAACTTAACAAAGTTTGATGGCAAGGTTTGCACTATTAATCACTGCATGGAAAACATACAAAAGAAAATTGAGTTGCTTTCAAGTTATGAAAAAGTTATAATTCACAGACACATGGGATCCTTCTCAGCAAGCTTGGTGAGGCTGGATCCAGACTTAGTCCTAGACTTGGTCAATGGTTAATGTCTGAAAAGTTATACATACAAAGTTTACATGTTCCATTAGCATCAATTCAGCACGCCATCAAAGTTACCAAGGCAAAATCAGTTATCATACTAGCGTGTTATGCATGATATCAGTTGCTTACTGAAGATCTGCTGTTGGTGAAAGGTCTCTCTGCCTTGAGGAGCAAGCTTAAGAGGTGTCCCAGCTGGAGGGCAGATCACTGTCATGCAGCCACACTACGTAGCAAGGAGAGCTCAAAGAAGATTCACTTAAACTGTAATATTTATCATATATAGTGGTTGGCTTGTAGTTAAAGTTTGTGCAATTGGAAAGGTATGCATGAGGTTCCTTGTACCCACAACTTTCCTTGCTCCTTGAAAAAAAATGTCTTGGAACAGCCACCCACTCTTCACATTTTAATCTCATGAACAGCATTCCAAACTCATATGCATTGATGTTCACTGTGTCACTCTTCTCCTTTCTTGGTTTTCAGGGAACTAGAGAAATTCTTGGCCCAGGTACAGCTGAGGTCTTTACCTCCTTTGGAGCCTGTACCAAACCACTGTTAGTTTGGTTAAAGGGTTGAGTGCATGTGTCACCCTATCTTTTCCCCAGTTGTCAGCTATCCTTTGAGTTTGCTGAATGTTGCCTTTTTCTTATGCTGTGGAATGTATGAAATAAAATCCTATTGCTAGTAATGCTCATTGTCTTGCTTGATTTTATCAAGTTCTTCTTTAATCATCTTCTCCTGGAAATAAACATTCTAATCCTTTCTTTTTCATTTAAGACTGTATATACCAGAATGAGTATCCTCCCATTAAGGTTTCATTTCAAGTTAATAGATTTTGTGAAATTCACAAGTTAAAGAATCAAGACAGGCTGAGATAAAAGTACACTCTAAGAAAATTTCTAAATAAATGGAAAAAGCTTCTTTCAAGGACTTACCCTTACTTGCAGACAGGAATAGAACTAAACAGAAACAGATAGAAAGGTTAAAACTGTCACCTTGTTGTTAAATTAACTTTGGAGCAGAATCTGTTCCCAGGGATTCAGTTGTATAGATGCAATCTAATTTCAGCATATTCATGGCTACACTAAAGTAATGAATCAGGTTCTAGGGCCAAACTCAGCCTACAGGTTCCATCCCAAACAGCTGCTGGGAAGATTCAAAGAAAGAATAAGCAAAAGTTTGTTCTCTGAGACAACTTACCACATAGATGATGCTCCTTACTGTTCACCATAAATAAAGTTCTGATTTTTCCCTGTCCCTTCAAAAACTCTTGCTTCCTACAGGAAAACTCAGTAGTTCTGTTGGGTCATCATCCACAAATGGTAATAGCAATGTTTTCCTTCATCTTTGAAGACATTTAGAATAAAATAAAAACCAAACAAAACCAAATCTTGGTTTCAAAAAATTTTAAAGTATCTATCTGATGCATTTTAAGCTGACCGAGTTCTTTTGGCTGAAGAAGATACAGATGTTTGTCTGTCCTCCAATCCTAATTCTGTTGTATTATATAGGATATGACAGTTCAAGCATGAACTCAAAAGCAGCAGCCTGTTATGATGCTACTGGTATCACACTCACATTGCATCTTTTAGACAGATTAAATGTCTAGAGCTAACAATTATTACCTGTTGCATTGTCAAATGACTCTTTAGGTCTCTAGATAAATTTAGTTTCTTTTCTCTCCTTTGAAGTTGATGGATCACTCTAATCCTTGGTTCAAATTTTCCTTAAGCTGAGATTCTGATAACTACACTAAATCATGTTTTCACTGATATTCTTAAAATGAGGGCACAATTAAACCCAGTTGTTACAATCATCTTACTTTACTTCTTTTCTCTCTTGCTTACAACTATTTAATTAGGTGTTTCTATCATATTTGACCTCTAACATCCATTTGGAACAAACTGTTCCATATACTGAACAGATGAGCTCCCTGGCACATGGCATTTCATAGGGTGATTCACTCATAAATCCTGGTCAGAAAATAGCTGATTCCTATATCATTTTGGATCTTAGACTTTTTAAAATTTTGTAGTACATTTGACTGTAAAGATAGATTTTGGTGAAAGAAATGACAGCAAAATGACATGTGTTTTGGACCATGGCTTTACTTCTGCCTCAACTCCTGTTTACAATTCTTAATGCTATCAAATAACAAATAATATCTCTTCTTTGTGACATTATCACCATGGTATTGTTAAAGATATCAGGAATTAGAGCACATGCTGTGCTTCAGATTCACTTAGCCCTTGATTTTTAAAAAACATATTTTGCAATTATATGGCACTGCAGGACAACAATATAAGAACAAGTAATAAATTCTTCACTGATTTTCTTATTTTGGTTAGATTTTCTTCCACAATAAGTCCTTGAGTAGTGTTTCTACACATTTTGAATAACCTCCACCAATTTTTTTCTTGTAAAGCAGTCTTGCTACACATAAGAAACAAATAAAGAAATAATTTTAACCTGTTGAAATCACTTAAGAAACTATTCCCAAGTGTAAGTAACCTAGACTCTTAGTGGCTTTCTTAATTCCTTTTGCTTTCTTTCCCCTGTGCAAAAGATTTAACTTTTCTAGAGGCATTAAAAAAATATTTTGTGCTTTTTGGTATGCCAGGGATTGGGGTGACAAGAGAATCCAGGGAACTCTTAAACAGGACATTGAATATGGTTTGCCCTTGAGAGCCTGAGGGAATTCCTGCACTGGAACAGGATGCCCAGTGAGGTTGTGCAGTCCTTCTCTGGAGACTTTCAAGCCCTATCTGCCACCTGAGTAACTCAGCAGCCTGAGTAACGTGCTCTAGGCAATCCTGCTTTAGCAGGGGAGCTGGACTAGATAACCTCTAGAGGTCCCTTCCAACTCTGATAATTCCACTATTATGTATTCTGTGTCTGAGATTGCAAAACATGAATATGCTACATCTACTTGCAAAGTTGGAGTTATTCTTTGGCCTCATTACAGTCCTACCTTACTGTAAACCCCAAAACCTCAAACCTGGGAACTTGTTGAGTGAGTCAATAAAAGATAACACATACCACAAATGGCCTGAAGGTCCCTGACATCCCAGCTAAGAGTCTATTGACACACAGTTTTGTGTGCTCTCCACAGACATTTGAGATTAAAAAAAAAAAAAAAACAACCCCAAAACAAACAAACAAACAAACAGATAAACAAACAAACAAAAAATCCACAGGAAAGGTCATATGTTTTAAACATGACTCTAGATTTTTAGGGAATGATCTACAGAAATATTTTTAAGAGTAAAACTTATTGAAAAAAGTTCCCTGACTGTTTTTACCCTCTAACCATGAAGCTGCAATGAACATCAAGTTTAAATAAATTTTGATGGAGATTTAGTGATCCCTGCAGTTTTTATGATGGTAATTACCAGCAGGGCTAAGTAGCTAAGAGTAGCTCTGTAGGTACCTTAAGGAAAGAGGGCAACTTTGAGATAATTGTTTTTGTAAGGGAGCAGGAAATGCATACAAGCAAGAGGACTCAGGCCTCAGATCTACTTATTCTCTTTTTGCAGCCTAACTACATAACACAAATGTCCTTCTGTAATGGGACTCAGTTTTGCTTTTATTAATGCACTGAGGAGCAGCCTGAGTATTTTCATCTCATTGGTCTGATAGCAGAGCTTGAAATTAATATTTCTCGTACAAAATAAGGCTATTAGCAGTAAATACAGAAGTAGAACTGCAATGCAAAAACACATGCTTATGAGCACCTAAAAATACTTATCATAATTCCAGCTGTAATTATTACATGTAATGCAATTGCATATGGTGATGTCCTTTGCAACCAATGTATGCAGTTAGATAAACATTTGGACAGTCGCATGAAATTTTCCTCAAAGCATTTAAAATCAGAACTCACGAAATATTACCACAGATTTATTGTAATTACCAAGAATTACAACTCTTTAGGTTCCAAGAATTACAACCTTTAGGTTCCAAGAAGGCTCTTAGGCAATAATTTCTGAAGTGCTACCACAGATGTGACTGAGTCACTTTCTTTTTTAAGCCTCAAAGAGATATTTTAAATTGCCAGAATCAGATATATGAAACTTTATTTTTTAGTAAAGAAATAGATTTTTAACTTTACTTAATATATGTATGGAATGTGGGTAAAGTCCTCTGAATTCAGACAAGCATACCTCAATCTTCTTCTCTCTTCACAGAATGGTCTGAAATGTAAGGTGTTTTTTTTCCCATGATGAAATGAAGCAGCATAAGAAAGTACTTTCATTTATAACTTTCTAAACATCCCTTGCAAAAGTCTTCTGGAGATAAGACATGAAGCCATGAGAGAGTAAATGGTGATAAAAAAAAGAGGCAAAGCGGTGTGAGAGTGTGAAAGAGCTATAAACATAGTGGAGAAAAGATTTGGGCTTTATAGATATATCTTTTACAGAATATGAAGTAAAGCAGTAACTTTGTTTGAAAGCTGTTCCACAACTCTGTTTAGGATTATAAAATAATAAAACAGAATTTATATGGCTAGAAGTTTATCTTTTCAGTTCAGCCCTACCTTTGCCAGTTTGATTAATTATTTAAGCATCATGAGACAGATACATCAAGGGAGATGAAGACAATCTGAAAATATGTGGTGGTTGCTGAATGAAGGGAAGACTTTTTGTTTCTGAGTCTTCTCTACCACAAACAGATGGCTCAACTTCCAATTGTTTCAGGGTACATATAAATTTCTTCAATACAGTTTAGAGAGTCTTGAAGACTAGGACAAGGTTTTAATGATACAAGGTTTAGTTTTCAGTGAAACACAACAAGTTTCTATTCTGCTGGGGTAGGTTCCTCTGTCCATGCGTTTTTCTAAAACATAATTGGGTCTTCCCAAGTCATATGCTAGACTTTTGTCACTAGAGGAAAGAAAGTTTCACTAGATATTATTCAACATTTCATCTGTGGATGAAATATCTAAAAAGGGTCAGAAAATTTAAATGTTGTTTTCAAGTTGAGACTTCATGGAAAAGCTGGGTTTGAATACACTTCAGAGATAAGTAGAGCAATTCAAAATAATTCTTTGTAGTCAACTGTGAAAACATCATTATGCTGTTTCAACCCTTTAGTAATTTGAAAGTAAGTAATAGAATTAAGATGAAAAAAATACTAAAAATAATTCCCTTATGACAGTTTTCACTTTTTAAAAAAAATATATTTATTGAGGAAGGGATTTAATTAGAATTCTAATTAGTCCTAGCTATTTCCTACTGTGGTAGGATTTTACATTGTGGAATAACATTAGCCAGGATATCCTTAGTGATCCATCCCCACTTTGCCACTAGTTGATGACTTGAACACTTGTCTGGAAACTGCAAACAGAAGTCTGAATGTCTTTTTCAGGGCAATGGTTTGAACCAAAATCCTCATATTTGAGGACATGATCCTTTGCACTCCTCATCAGCATCTGTCTTTCAAGAAACATAATGATTTGTTGCCCTGTATAGATAAGTAGGTGTTTGCTCTACTTGTTTCCTGTGAGTCTGAATACATTTTTTTCAAATACTTTTGGCACACTTGGCAGGAGCAATCAAAGGTGTACTTCTAGCTGATAATTTATCTATTCTTATATTTTTGTCTGTTTTACAGAAGAAAAAGAGAAACATGCAGAGGTTTAGGCTTGGATTCTCAGAATTGCACAGTGCTTATTTTGGTTAATTCCTGGTGATTTCAATTTACATGAGGGAGGGCAAGGTATTTTTTTCTGTATCACTGAGAAGCCAGGCTAGATGTCTGATAGCATACTAGATTTGCCATGACCAAAGAAGGAAGCCCGGTTCTCCGAAGACCTCGGGTAATCTTCTAACTATTGTAATTAGTTCCTATTTAACCAATACAACTCATTTCACAACTGTAGGATTAGAAATTAAATTTTCATTTCTCTTGTGTTATTTATAAAACATGACTTTTGTCAAATTTATTTTAAAAAAAATGGATGTAGCTGACAAGCTGCATAATATACACTTTTAAAATGCTTGAGCTGTGTAATCACATAAGCATTTTGTGTCAAACTTGTCATTCTAGAGCTGTACATTTATAATGCGATCTAATTGTAAAACATTAAAAGAATGTGCCCTGTTATAGAAAAAGATGTTAAAATGGCGAAATACAACATTTTAGAACAAAATAAAAGATTCCTGTTATGGGAAAAGATATTGCATAGTTGATTTACGGCTTCTAGAACATTTTTTTATAGCTTGTCAGCTGAGCCTTTTTATGAATTCTCTCATCATGTGCAAATGGATCAAAAGGATCTTCTTGCAGTTCTCGGACTGATAGTAGCAGTCTCCCAAATCCCTCAACTTGCTCTTTTAAAAGAAAAATACAGTCTATAGTTTATATATATGATTAGATTAGCTGATCCTGTCTAAATCATCATTCCTTTTCCTTTCTTCTGTTGCTGACCAGTTTTAACTCCTGTTATCTTTTGTCTAGCTGTCCCCCATGTGCCAAGTTAAAAAAAAAAAAAAAACAAAAAAAAAAACCAAAACCAAGAATATTGCTAGCAGTACCTAGATTTGAAAGTCAGATGAAAATAAGCATTGGACAGGGGCCTGGAACATATTTTACTGCAGCAACAGAGAATCATGTGCTGACTTCAAAAATGTATCTTCAGAAAGGCATAGATCCTGCTATCCCATGAAAACTTTCCCTATAAAATGAAAATATTTTAATAATTACAAGTTTACAAGGCAATGTTTCCAGTCCTTGTGTTCCATATTATTTCCTGCTTCCTCTGGTTCTGCTGTCTTCTTCTATTAGAAAATCAGAGTCTTTCAGTTTAGCGGCTAGATATGCCATTTTCCTGACCTGCAGTACCTTACAAACTGGGGTAAGTCACAAAACAGTTATCTACAAATCTGCCGCAATCACAGACTTCTTGTCTCATAATACCTGAAATTATCATTGTAAATGTTAGTAATCTGTGATTTGCTGAGAAGATTAGTGTAACATAATTCAGTTTCATCATTAATCTTAAAGCTCTTTGCATATTTAATAAATATGACGGAAATCAATTTGAACAATTTTAAAAGATTATGATCTTGCTTCATGCTAGTAGGAGCAGCATAGCCTTGGAGTCTAAATTTCTTCCATTTTTTTTGTTTTTTGGATGGTGAAACAGGCATTTTACAGTATTGTCTTGGCATTTAGATTGACCAGTCATACTTAATACAGAAATAAAAGATAAGAGTTTTGAAGGAGTGCCATAGAAAGAACAAAGAGATGATGCAGTTGAGAAAGGGCAGGTTACGAAAGGTGATTGGATTTCCCTGTACAACATCCTGCTTCTTCTGTCTCATAGCTCCCATATTGCAGGTGACTGCTTCCCAATTTCCCACTTTTCTTCCTGTAAAGTTCTTCCCACCAGAAATAGTCTCCCCGGTTGTCCCCCCCACCATCACTTGTTCCTCTCCCAGAGGTGCCTGGTAAGTGCATCATGCTACAAAACAGACGGCAAACTTGGCACTGATCCTACAGCATATTAAATTTATCCCACGTTTGATAAAAATAGTTGTGGAAGCAGTTGTGTTCTTCCATGTTCTTCGAGTTAATGTACTCTGTTGCTCTCTCCTGACTACAACGTCTCTTCCCAGGCCCTGATATCCACCTGACTTCCTGAGCTCCCCCAGACCCAGCACCCTTGTAACCACCATTGCTCTGATTGTCAACACTGCTGCAACTTTCATATATCCTCCCTAGCTCTGCTGACAAGACTCAAGGTGAGGTTCCTCCCAGCAGGGCTTACAAAAGCCAGACTCAGGGGTTACTTACCAAAGCTGGCATGGAGGGTGTTGTGATGGCAGAAAATGGAGGCATAGCAAGGAAAAAATGGGCCCATTATTTGTCATATTCACTGGGGAGAATTCTATACAGATTATGCAGAATGTTCTGAGTATTTATCTGTAAAACAACAGCAGAAAAGCCAGGAATATAAATCTGAGTGTTGGAGCCCTCATTGGTAACGAAGAGCAACATGAAGAAAGCAGAGATGCATTCACACAAATCCATTGAGAAGTTGCTGTACCTGGGAGCAGAAACTGAGGAATCTTTCCCAAACCTGAGGATGTAGCACTATCTACGATAAGGCTGATCGCACTGATCCTTCTAGAAGAAGACCAACAGAAATCCTGCGTGAACAATCGTGTACATTTATTGCTCTGTACTGACTCTCATATGTATGTTCCTCAATTGGAACTTGTCCTTCCTAATTTTTATTGTATTTTATATATTTATTTTCTCTTCCTATTCTTCCTTTGTATCTTCTTCTGTCAAGGTTTCCTTTCTCCAGAGTGTCATCTTTATTACACAGAAGATGATTTGTAAATTCTTAACACAGTATTTCTTTCACTCTCATGTTTATTTTTTCTGTGGAACTTATGAGCAACCTGACATTAAAAAATTGTAAACCAGTATATATCAATTAGAATACTTTCTAGAGATTCTCAGAGTGATGCAAGTTATTCTCTGATATCATGTTGACTGTTTTTTCAGTCACTTACATTTGTTTCTAATTAGTTAAGCAGATATTTAAACTGCATATGCCACTTACTGTTCTACTTAGTTACACTAAATTACACTAACCTCCTCCCCTTAATTTATCTTAAAATATTTAAATCCAGATCTTCATAGTTGCAGAAGATAGTTAAACATTTACATTGTATTATTGAAGTTTAATGTAAATATTCAATTAACACCTTAATTAAGTTTTCATTATGAATTCATTATGAATATTTTAAGGTTCAATCATTTCTTCACTGTTAAATATTGCAAATTAGCTTGACTAATAAGACAATTAAATCTATTTAATGAAACTATATATAGAAGGCAATTTATTTAAATGTCGTTATGGAAAATAGAATATCACTCATTTGTGATGACAAATGATAAATTTGGTAATGCTTGGATTGGCTATAATGGCGACATTAATAAACTATGTTGAAAATAACCTACATGAAGTTGGTAACTTTTACATCAGAAGCTGATGCCCACTGTATACAGCTATTATACAATATGCAGAGTTTTAACTGAGTATCAGAGACACCACTCACAGATGTGGGAAAGGAAGGGGTAGAAGAGGATTAAGAGTTTTTGTTCCTGAATTTCATTCACCCTTCTAAGTTCTGAGAGTTTCAGTAAAACAAAATGATCTTATCTTCCATTTTCAATTTGGAAAACCAGTGGAAATTTTGAAACAAAAATAGTAACCTTAAAATGGCTTTTAAAGTAATATTTTAACAAAAAATTTGAAGTGAACGAGTACATACCACAACAGCTTGAAAGAAAATAACAAAATAGAAATGCCTACTTCAAACAATTCACAATAAAGTACAAAAGAGTAAACAAATAAACAACAACAGAAATCCACCACTTTTTAGGAAGAAAATATTTTATCTTGATTTTTAAATTTGCTTCAGAATGTTATCTAAAAACAAATGATGCATTACGGTGTTGATCACAGTTTAAATGGAAAACTGCATTGGCTTTATAAATAATCCATCCTTGATAAATGTAAGGATGTAGATTTTAGACTTTTTGGCAGCTTTGTTATTATTTCTCTAAAACTGCAAAATTCAAATCTGACTATATGAGGACTAAAAAAGCAATTAAAGTAACAACATAAACAGTGTGAAAGTATATTTCTGAGTAAAGCTATAATGTAGGTAGGTTTGGAAGGGTTTCTTTTAATATATGTACAGAACTTTGGTATGTGGAGACAATTCAGGATTTAATATCTCTAAAAAAGAACTACATTGAGTCTTGTACAAGTATGGAAGAAAATACTAACACTCATATGTGCTGAACCTCTGAGCAGAACTTTCTTATCAGAAAAAAAAGTAATTCTCTGGTGCATCTTCTGAACTTTTATGTGCCACAAAGCACAACACAATGAGGTAGTAAGATAGTGAGATAAGGAATATGATGTCTGGGAGTTTTCCTGATAGGTGTTAGGTATGATTTTATGTACTAAATTGTAAAGGCAAGGTAGGATAAGTTATGACAGATCTTTGTCATGTAGACTTATTTTATTTTTATCTGCAAATTTGTTTGTTGCCCACAGCCTTGGTCTTATTCTTTTTCTGATGTGACCTTATGACAGCATTTTACAGTGGTCCTGTCAGTGCTAAAATCCAGTATTAAATTACAGTAAGGAATGGCCCTTCAACATATTTTACTGTTAAGATCTATATGTCTTCTGAGAAATACACTAAACTAGTCATAATTCTAGAGGAAACATACCTTAAAGAACAGATTTTTTTCACACATATTTCATTTCTAACAAATACTAATGATCACAACAGCAAAAGTTGAAATCAGCAATTTTGTTTGGCAAATAGAACACATAGGCTTTATGTATAATTTCACTGACTTAAAGTAGTAACTACTTTTCACATGAGAGAGTCCTCATTCGTTTGAGCTCTGCAAAAGATCAATAATATCTCATCTCTTTAGATCATCACAAAAGAAAATTCTGCTATAGTTGGGTGTTGTAAAATCCTATCCTAAGTTGTAAAATTTTACGTGTTATTTATTATGTTTTTTTTTTTTTTTCAATTAGATACCGTTTTCAGGATGCATTTACAGAAGCTAGTAATAGTCAAAAAATAACAATGGCGAAAACATTTATCACAGTATAGGGTAAGAAAGTATCTTGGTGCTGAATTACATGTTCTTCATTTTACACTTCTAAAGCTAATTTTTATCCACCCTGCACTGCATTATGGCCTAAGAAAGTTTAAGGTCCAGAAGATCTAGTCTGTCAAGATGATTATGCCCTCAAAATTCTTTAGAGGCATTTTATACTACAAAATCCAGAAGAGGATCTCTGTATCTTCATTAAAAGAAAAAAGGAACTTTTGGAGTTAAAGATAAGTGCCAGAAAATATAATATTTACAGAATTACCTTATTTTCAAAGGTCTTTCTTGCATTTATTTTAGTCTGTCCCTAGTCAATAACTATGACTAAATGAATCTTCAAGTGTTTTCTGAAAACAGCTCCATTTCTGGGAAAATTGCCACAGAATAATGCTTGCAAATGAGTGACAAGATCCTAATGCCACTGTCTTCCTAGAAATGAAAAATATTCAAGTTCCACAGATAGAGATCAGCCACACAGTATGAAGATGAAAGAAAAATAGTTTCTCTGTTGGAACTTTGTTGCCATTTTGGTGTGGATTACAAAGACTTTCCATACATAGCTTTACAAATCATTTCTGGGTATTTAGAATTTTATGAGTCTATTTTAATGTAACTTCAAAAAATCTATGCAGCTACAATTTAGCAGATAATTTAAACTATGTTTAGTCAATTTTAGATAAGCAACACATCATCCCAATTAGTAAAGTGCAATTACTTGGCAATATTAGCCAGAAGTTCTATATTAGTATTATATTAGATGGGAACACTCTCCACTGGGTTAAAAACTGACTGGAGGGCCAGGCCCAGAGAGTGGTGGTGAATGGAGTGAAGTCCAATTGGAGACAGGTCACAAGTGGTGTTCCACAGCGCTTGGTGCTGGGGCCGGTTCTCTTCAATATCTTTATTAATGGTCTGGACAAGGGGATTGAATGCACCCTCAGCAAATTTGCAGATGACACCAAGTTGGGTGGGGCTGTTGATCTGCTGGAGGGTAGAGAGGCTTTGCAGAGGGATCTGGACAGATTTGGTCAATGGGCTGAGACCAACAGAATGAGGTTCAATAAGGACAAGTGCTGGGTCCTGCACTTGGGT
>VZRU01017855.1:23895-47184 GCA_013398155.1 Pedionomus torquatus | reverse complement strand
AAAAAGAAGAGGACTGGCTGAAGGAACTGGGGTTGTTTAGCTTGGAGAAAAGGAGGCTGAAGGGAGACCCTACCGCTCTCTACACCTACCTGAAGGAAGCTGTAGAGAGGTGGGGGTTGGTCTCTTCTCCCAGGTACCAAGTAATAGGATGAAATGACTTCAAGTTACACCTGGGGAATTTTAGATTGGCTATTAGGAAAAAATGTATTGCTGAAAGTGTTGTGAAGCATTGGAACAGATTGCCCAGGGAAGTGGTTGAGTCCTCGTCCATGGAGGTATTTAAAAGACATGTAGATGTGGTGCTTAGGGATATGTTTTAGTTATGGACTTGGTAGCATTAGGTTAATGATTGGACTTTCCATCCTAAAGCATTCTATGATTCTTCTGTAATTAAGATGCTTTCAACATCTTTTAATTTTTGAAGACAGTTGCAAGAAAGTACCCAAGAATCCAAGTCACTTTTATATATATATATGAGATATCTATATTTATTTTTGCTATCCTATGTTGTTTCAAAGCAAGTTTTCTTGAATTTAATTCTTAGAGATTGCTGTCACTTGCCTGCACTTGTGTGTTTTTTTTTTTCCCTTTGGCAAAAGGCTGCTTATAATATGATGGGGACAGACAGTCACTTTTATTGGTTTATAAATTGTAAGGTGAATGTTAGGTTTGCACTCTCCTCCCTGTATCTGACGCCTAGAGAGAGATAAAGGTGATGATACAGGTTTCATTAAAATAAGCTAGGAACTTGATTATTTCTGTTCTGGTAATCATGCTGAGATAAACCCCATGTCAGTTTATATTATAAATTAAACATATGTTATAACCTTTGTATTTCTAAATTTTCAGAGAGCTTCTAAACTTTGCATTCTAAATAAAGTGTGTGAACAGTTTGGTCTGCAAGGAGGGCTTCAGCTGGAAGCTTTAGCTGGACAAACTTGAAGGAATCAAGGGTAACAATCTGAAAATAAAGCAATTGATTTCCCTGAAGAATACATGCTTTGACCTCTCACTATGATATTTTGGTCCCTCCTTCATGCTTTTTTTAATATTTCTTAATGCTCTTTTAATGTTCTGTGACATTAATGTTTTCTTGAGTTATTTTTATTAGTAGAAAAAGTGTGACAGTGTTTGAGTTGGAACTGAGTGAAGGCTGCAAGATCAGAGAGAGCTGTTAACCTCCAAAATTATAAGATGATTAAGTTTTCATTCATTATATATAAGGTTAAATTACTGAATAAATTTCATTTCAGTTATTAATTCTGTAAATCTTGGTCTCTGAATGGACAGTAACTTCCATCTGTATTTTAACTTCATTAACTCATCCACTTACAATGTCAAAATTTTCTGTCAAGAACAAATGAAAGTGAACCATCTGTATTCCTGACCTAATTAGAAAAATTATAACATTGAAGTCTTTTTAGTTCTCTGAAGGGGCTTCTAGGTTTCCAGGGTTTCTAAAATTCAGATATTGATACAGACTTCTAAAATGGAGATACAGAAAAACATTATATACTAAAGTTTGAATACTACATTGCAAGTTCCTTACATGAAATTCACTAGGAGACTTTCACGTCAACAGTTTACTCAACAAGAAGGGAAAGTTGGTGAATTTATTTCAACAGACGTTGGCTGAAATGAATATTAATCCTCTAGTTCCACATCTGTTCACTCTTCCTCATGTTGTTCAGCTATTCAATATCCATATTGGCAGGTTAGCTCTCATTCTCATCACTAACCATTAACTGTTCAAGCAGTGTGTACAAGAGGTGGAATTTATGAGCTGATTTTATTAAATCATTGTGATTAAAATATATGCATTATAAATTAAACCATCAAAAACTACTTGTAAAGGATTGTTATTTAAAAATATGAAAAAAAAAAAACCAATTACAGACAACTGTTGCATATTCTAACTGCAACCTGAATTTTTGTGCTCTTAATTCTTACAGTAAACTATATTTTATACCATTGATAGAATTTACTGTCTTGCTGAAAATGATCTCAAATAAATAAATAGAAAAGAAGAAAAAAATAATGGAGAAAAAGCCATGTAGAAAGCTCTTCTGGCATTCCAATGAAGTTTTATAAAAAATAAGAAATATTTTTCTAAAATATAAGAAATGTCAACAACCAAGATGAGAAATGTCAAGATAAAAAAGGCTGCACCTAATTACTGCACAATCCACAGAGGGTGTAAAACTTAAAATAGCATTCATAAAAGAATGGGAAGAACGTGGTTATTTTGTGTTGTCATAGTCCATACAGTTGTAGAATATAGGTGTGAAGTTTCCAATAAGTTTCAAGCAACCCAGCTTTGTTCAACAAAAACAAAGAATAATTTTCTATTGGTGTCTGTTTCATATAAATCAATGCACTCATAAAAATGGAAAATGAAACATGAAATAATAGTTAAGAGAGAAGATTGAAAAGATAGCACAATGTAGTTCTCTTGACAAACTAGGCAAACTATCAAAACTATGGCTGCAGAGATCTGCCAGGATTAAATTAAATTAAAGACAAATATTAGTTTCATATATGATTTATTTTCATTATCCATTAGTCAAAAATAATTGTTTCAGCACCTTACACTGAAACAGGTTACTTGTTATGAAAAAAAAATAAATTAACTGAGTAGCATTTTTGTTTCTAAGAAAACACTGGAAATTTTTTTTAATTAAAAGAAAAATAGTAAAATTTACATGAAATGAACAAAACAAGTAGTGCAATAGGGGACTTGGTCATATGTTAACAAAAAGCCTGTCTGTTGCCTGCTTTTTGTCTGTTATATAGTATACCTTGAGAAATATTTATGTTTGTATGATTAATCATGAACTATAAAAATTCTCTGATCCTTGAACTATGAAGATTCTCTGGTCCTTGATCCATGTTTAGAATGCAGAAGAAGGGTGACTGACTGACAAGAAAGGAGGGGTGACTATGCCTTATGAAGTGGCAAAGATGTCCTTCTCCTTGCTGGATATTGTCTTACATCCTATAAATCCAATACAGCATTCTCTACTATAATTCCTTCTTAATCTCAAGTTTAGAGGTGTGTCAGGGAGGGGACTGTCAGGGAGGGGAGGTGATGTGTGTGTGTAATGAAGCGTCCTTGAGATGTCTTGTAGATGATATATCCTCTGCTGCTTAAATTCACAGTGTGGTGAGAAGGAGACCATTGCAATTACTGTCATTTAGAATGACTGTGAAAGCCTTTAAGTTGGTGTATCAGTAAAGAAGAGAGAGAAATTTAAAGACAGCTGGGATATACACAGTTCAGGCAATAAATTTGCCTGCAAAATGTGGTGGGAAATCTCATAAGAAAATGTTATCTAACTGAAAGAAATTTTTAAAAACTATAAAATTATTTGGGCTATCTAAACCACTTAGTTTTCTTGCTTGGGCAACTATTTCAGCAGCAGCAAAACATGTATATAAAACGAAGGGAAGGGAGTATGGAGGAGATAAGCCTTTTCAGTCTTTGGGAGCATTTAGATCAGTTTTGCAGTACACATTAGAAAACTACTGATGCTTTAACATTCTACATATTTTTGCTCACAATCCCCACAGGATCTCAGGTGTTTGTCTGCTTAAGAGGCAATCTGTTGCTCCCAGTGAGTTTCACTTTATGCAGGTGCTCTATGTCACTGTACCATTTTCATAGGGATTAGTCTCCTACAAAGGGTCAAATAGGACTTGCAAAATGTTCCTCACATCCCACATATTAAGATATAGGTTTTATACATTCTGCCAGTATCTTGTAACCTAGAGAATTCCCTGTGATTCTGCATGATAGCATTCTCAATCAGCCTCATGACAGGAATTTGTACCTTGCTTCCGGGAGTTATAAGCTTCACAACACCAGTATGCTTTTTGACTAAGGAATTCTCAATGGCCAACACTGACATGCCACATAGTAAAATGTCACGTCATAGAATCACAGAATTGCCTAGGTCGGAAGGGACTTTTCAGATAATCTAGTCCAACCATCAACCTAACACTGACAAACACCATCACTAAACTGTATAGCTAAGCACTACGTCCACCTGCCTTTGAATACCTCCAAGGATGGGTACTCCGCTGCTTCCCTGGGAAACCTGTTCTAATGCTTTCAGTGCAAAAACTTTTCCTAATGTTCAATCTAAACCTCTCCTGGTGCAACTTGGGACCATTTCCTCTTGTCTATCTCCCATTACTTGGGACAAGAGACTGACCCCAACCTCTGCACAACCTTCTTCCAGGTAGTTGTAGAAAGCCATAAGGTCTCCCTTCAGTCTCCTTTTCTCTAGGCTAAACAATACAGCTTCCTCAGCTGCTCCTCGTAAGTCTTGTTCTTTAGATCCCTCACCAGCTTCGTCACACTTCCCTGGAAGAGATGATAAATCTCTGTCATACATTTCAAGCTCCTAAAACCAATGGATCCCCACTGAACAGCTCTCCACATCCAGATCATCTCTCTGTGTTCCTCAAGTTAACTCCTACTTCCATGCTTCCTAATGCAGAGCGATGCTTTTATATTTACAACACACCTGCACCACTTCGAAGGACAACATGTTACAGGGAACTTGCTTAGCTCCGATGTTTTTTTGCCCCGATGCAGCAACTCTCCCTAGTCTTTCACAGTATGCTTAGCAATACTTTGTGTTCAGCCCTTCCTGTAGTACAGAACTTTCCCGTTATACATTACAACCAATATGCCTTTGACAGAACTCCTTCTCAACACACAAACCTCAGTAGTTTACTATGATACATAGTTTACTATGAGTTATTTATGCAAATGATGAGGTAGTCCGGAGTATGGCAAGAGGCTAAACAGTCCTTGTTTTTCCTTCCATGGATTTGATTTATGGACCACTCAGAGGATGAAGACTTGGCTAGATGGCTTCATTCAAAGGGTTGCAGTCAACAGCTCAATGTCCAAGTGGAAACCAATGACAAGTGGTATTCCTCAGGGGTCAGTAATAGGACCACTGCTATTCAACATGTTTGTTGGTAAGATAGAGTGCATCCTGAGGAAGTTTGCCAATGACACCAGGAGATGAGAATGAGAAGCTCAACATGAGCCAGCAGTGTGCACTTGCAGCCCAGAAAGCCAACTGCATCCTGAACTGCATCAAAAGAAGTATGGCCAGCAGGTCAAAGGAGTTGATTCTACCCCTCTACTCTGCTCTGGTCAGACCCCATCTGGAGTACTGTGTCCAGCTTTGGAGTCTCTAACATAAGAGGTATGTAATGATAAGGTGAGGGGTAATGGTTTCAGAGTAGAAGTGGGCATTTAGATTAGATATTAGCAAGAAAATCTTTGCTGTGAGTGTGGTGAGACACTGAAAAGGTTTCCCAGAGAAGTTGTTGATGCCCTTTCTCTGGAAGTAATCACGGCCAGGCTGGATGGGGCTGTAACTCAGTCCAGTGAGAGGTGACCCTACCCATGGCAGGGGGGTTGGAGCTATCTTTAAGGTCCCTTCCAAACCAAAACACTCTATGATTCTATAATTTTGCTTTTTTTATCATTCCATTACCTCTAACTCAATATATATTGATCATACCAACCAATGAAGAGTCAATTGGAATTTTGCCTTTGAGTCATTCTGCTTTCTCATTGTTGGGAAATCTTATTGTTAAGTTTCTCTCTGTGTTGTCTCTTTTTTTCTACACATGCAATAATTGATTTTTTTCTTATTTACTACTGTTTTTTAAAAGTGCTCTATGATTTACTTTTTGGGTGTGGGAGAGGAGGGAATGGGGGAAAAGAAAGTTGCTCTGATCTCCTTGCTTTTGTGTTGTTACCTAGGAGCATGGGAAATACAATTCAGGTGTCAGCCTTTCTTCCTTCTAATCTACCTCCCTGCTCCAATTGTGGCAATACAAAAGTGGGGGGAAACAAAGAAAATGGTTAAAAACCACCTTTAATGTTTTTTCCTAAAACCTGCTAGTAAGCTGCTCTTGCCCAGTAACTAACTCATTTTTCTTATGTGCAGACTTTCACTACATATATACTTCATGCTGCAATCCTAGAAATAGCTATGCATACATACACTTTTTATAAAAATCTTTTACTAAATACTAGATTCTTCACTTCACTTAACAAAACTTGCCAAACTCTAATCACTGGAGATGAGAACTTTTTGTGCTAAATATGTATGTAACCACAATGTAACAGGAGGTTAAAACCACTGTTAAGCTCAGAGTATTAGGCCAAACCCACTTTGATTTTGTGTCAATTAAGGGAGAACAAACTCAGTACTGAGTCACTGTTCTTTTACAGCACTATAGAAAACTTACTGCTGTACTGCCAGACATACGTTTAATAGGTGTCATCTGTCTACCTGGTATTGATTTAAAGCAGTATAAAAACTATAAAGTGAACATAGATTCCCTTATTTTATGCTCTGATGGAACAAAAATATCATCATGTCCCCAAACCAAAATCAAATCATATTTGTACAGTTAGTCTACTCAGTATAATCTTGGAACTATAGACTGCTATTAAATTGGGTCTTGGAACTATAGACTAAATCTTATTAATACATTTATTTGTGAAAATGAGATCAAAAGCAAGAAGTTTCTCCCAATATAAAACCTATAAAATTTCTACTATTAAATAATACAGTATCTTCATTTATAAGTCTTAAAATTTAGGATAGGTGGCCTTTGTGTGAGCCATGCTTTGCCATCGTGAAAATTTTCACAAATGTGATGGATTTATAAATACTGTGTCCCTTAGATTTTGCTTTTTAAATTTCAGGATAATTCATCTCTACCACTTGTACAAGAAGGTTAAAAAGTTCACATTACAGAAGAATGGTAAATAGGAACTCATAATTTAAGGACACTAGTGGACAGTTGGCTAAGACACATTACAGCAGTGGGTTTGCTATATAAGGCTGATGGTGACTGCAACTGTGACTGGATAAAATATATGGGGAGAAGCAGATCTAAGACTGGCAAATGAAGAGCAGAGCTGGGCAAGCAAAGATGTTGATAAGGTATTAAAAGTGGTAAGAATGAATGGTGAACCAGCAGCAACCAAGGCAATAAGCAGACTTGAACTGTCCCCCTTCCAGAGTCTTGAAAAGGACTGCAGATATTTACATTTCATTGATCTTTTGTTTTCCATCACATACTGTACAGCATGGAAATCAGTTTACTTCTTAAAATCCCATGCACACATGTGTGTGCACCTATTTACACATTAGATCACGTTTCTGAAATTAGGAAATGACAAGTGGATATTGCCTTATAATTTAAATACACAAGCATTAAACAGCCTTAGGGGATCATATTCTACATTTTCCTCTTGCACAAACTTTGTGAAGATAGGCAAGTCATTTACATCACATTTTTTCCAAGGTGGTTCGTAATTATATATTTTTCATTTTCTGAGTGTTTGAAATGAGACCTGGAGTCTGATTTGTAAAACTGAGGAGCAACAGCTTTACTTTGAACTTTTCTTTAAATTTTTAAGGTCTATAAAATGCTAAGTGTTCTGTAAAATCATGTCCTGCATCTCTGATGGGTATTTTGAATGATATAGCACTTTTCACCTTCATCTCTGCATCTCAGATTGCCAACAGAAAATAAGTATAATACAATGCCTTCTTGTCACAGAACTTTTGTGAAGACAGATTAATACATGTGATGTCCAAAAGTACCATATAAATAATCTATTAAATAGTTCATTAAAATAGTTAAACACTTCACTGTAAATTGAGGGTATTCTAGTAGTTTGCCTTAAACAAAGCCCGGAACCATTAAAGGCCCCCCCCAAAAAACACAAAACAAAACAAAAAACCAAAACCAAACAAAAAAAAAACACCAAAAACAACAACAAAAAAAAACCTCTGGATAGCAGGCTAGTAATCATTTCATACCAGTCATATTGAATATGTAAGAATCCTGGAATGAAAAATGTGCTTAGCATTAAATGGAGGTCAACTTGCTGTTGCAAGGGAAAATTTCTCTCTGGCAATTCTTTGTATTTGATTTTACACTTGTGACGTATCAGTTATTACTATTATGTGAGTATATGAATATTCTTTCCTATCTTGTTCAAGCCTACTTTCTGAATAAATCCTGGTCCAATACACAAGAAAATCTTCAGTAACAACATTTAAAATGTATTTGTGATTCAGGTTTCTTAGCTAACAGGCATTGTGTGTATTGCTAAATGCTAAGAATAACAATAATGGTCTAATTAGTGAAAAATATTTTGCAAAATTCTGTTGAACTGGAGCCACTCAAAATATGCATCATCCTAAATTGATGGTAAAAGTTTCAAATGTTTCATATCTCTGTTAAGCCACGTTATCTAACCATTCTGTGATTCTATGATAATATACTAATGTGATTAAAAATAAAAAAGTTGTGTTCCATCATTTTTGATTCTTCAGTTCACTTAGTTTTAGGATTACAAGGTTTTGATAAAGCAGAGCATCCAGAATGAGTATATATAATAAAGCAATGAAAATAATGGCTTGATTTTGCATGTGGTAATGAAAAGTGTAGCTACGTAATTCTTTCTATTCCCTTGTATTAAGTGAGGCAGATTAATATACTTAAGTGGGAATTTCTTTCAGTGACCTAGATTCCACAAGTGTGACAAAAAATCATTATGGTATCAGCTGAAACTCTGAAGACATACCTTCTCATATAGAGTGAAATTCACCCACCATTTAAAGAAAATGTGGAATTGCTGTATATTTAGTCTTTGCTATACTTGCAACTGACAGATATCTGTTGCATTAGCAGTTGCAAGAGGTGAAATTTCTTCTTATACAAAGACAAAAAGAAGGTTCCAGATGAACCTGAAATTTTTATGAGTAGGATACTATGTTTATCCATGATTTTCCAGATAGAAATATGCCTGCATGCATTGTACACTTAAAGATGCAGGCTTAGTAAATCTGGCAGATGGATCAAATTTATGGCTTATGGACCGTATGAATTGCCTATCGATGCAAGTACAATTGTTTTTTATCTGGAAAATTTTGATACTCTGCTCATCTCCTGATATGAAACATCAAGACAGATGTTTTTGGGGGTTTGTTTTGTTTTGTTTGGGAATTTGGGGGTGGGCATGGGGTTTTTGTGGTTTTGGTTTTGTTTGGTTTTTTTAAGGGATAAAAAAAAAAAAAACATAATTTTTCCAGAGTAAACCAGATTTAGCATCTCCCTGTTCTGACTGAATTCCTATGAAACATGAAGGTTACATATTAGAGCTTCTCCCTTCTACCACCAAGAATTTAAAAAAAAAAAAAAAATATTTAAAAAGGGCTAAAAATATCAAAGATTCTTTATTGAAGTTATGGATCTAAATGATCAGAAATAAGATGAAAACCATTGAGTAAATCTCTGGGATGGTGACAGTATTGTGACATGCAAATGAGGTTCTAATGTGGCTGTCAGATGAGGACCAGATGGTTTTCGCTTTGAAAATATATGTTGAGAAGTAGATTTCTAAGATAGTGTGCAAAGTCACTGAGCTTGTCATAAAATGTTCTGGAAAATCAATACAACAGTAATGACATTTAATTCCACTAAATTCTGAACTCTTTCAGCTTTGGAATTTGTCTGACATGTTGTGACAGTGCAGCAGACAATTAGCTAACAGGATAGGGACACTGCTGTGGTATTATGCACAACTATAGTTAAGCCTGAGAAGTAACGCTGCTGTTAAATGCAGCTTAGTTGCCTGTGAGAATTTGTCAGTTCCAAAGTTGTTCAGTGCCAAACATTGATGTCCTACCTCATTCAGTTCTCTTCATTCGTAGAAGGGCAACAATAGTATATATAATTATTTATAGGAAAAAAACCTGTGGCATTTATCCCCGTATTCATGTACTTGATTTAGCATGGTAGCTAAATAGTGATGGCATATATTGGGGTTTTATACCTATTTTACACTTAATCCTTTAAGCATGCTAATAAGCATTTTTGCAGATTAACCTTTGATACTACTAGAAGAATATTATTAATAACATATTAAACACTGAGAACATTGTAGACACTCCCAAACAAATTAACGTTCTATTGAAATTAACACCATGTTACTTCACTTTATTTAAATAATATGTGCATATAGTTTTGAAGAACTAGTGTTTTGAGACAAAAATGTAAATTTCAGGAGAATCTTCAGAATTACATGAAGGAAACAATGCAAAGTGCAAATATTTACATGAGTAATGAATTCTAGGTGTTACCCATTGAGATAAAGAATTGAAACAGCTCCAGTCTTGTTTCCAATTAAAGGTAACCAAAGCCACTTGACTTTTGAATATTAAATACTTCCAGTCAATTACTTCTATAATCCATCAACTATTAATTATTTCATAAATTATCCCAAAAATAAATTAAGCAAATCAAGCAATAAATTACAATTGATAGAATCAGAAAAATTTTCATGGGTGATTTGCAAAATAAAACCTATACTGATTAGATAAATTATTGTTTAAGAACTATTAGCCCAGATTTAATTTGTATCTCCTTGAAGGCTTAAACTTGTCTGTACAGTGATTTCCTGGATAGTTTCATGTTTTGAAGCTGTCTTCTCTCAAGCTGTCAATTATTCACTATTTTTAAAGAAAAAACAAACTGATACAACACTGCTTAACCTGCTAAATGCGTTGAGTGTTTCATTTGTTCTTTGTGTTGGTATGCAGTGCTTTAAATGTGCTATTTTTGTGTGTGTAGGAATTCAGATAAATAATATAATTACTTGAAAACAGTTCTACATGCATATCTCGGGCATCACGTGATGTATTCTACTAATTACACGCTAAATTTTCCCTGGAGATAGTTTACTTTGCCTTTTAATGTTTATGCCAAAGTGACACCATCAGGACAAGGGAATGGAAATTTTTTGGGCTCTTTTGCAAATGAATGTTACTTCCACAAAATTATGATTTTGTTGTTATAAGTTATTATAGGGTATATACATATATATAAAAATATATTTATATACATAAAATTATACATATTGGTATTTGAGGCCCGTATTCTGGAATTAAAGGTGGAATTCATGGATCTCTCCAGGAATTTCTACAGAATGATGCAGTCATAAAAAGTGGAGATTTGCTGGAGATAAGGACTATTATGTTTGGATGTAGGGATCTATACTATGAAGAATTATATCATCTCCACAGAGGTAACTCACACATAACACTGATGGGGGTTACCATATGCTACAAGCTGTGACCTATGGCAACTAGACCCATCAAACACTATTAGGACCCATCAAGGAGAAATTGTTATAATAAGTGTTGTGTTAGATTTAGATAGTGTATTAAAAATGCTGAAAGCCACAACTATTTCTGCAAGGACCAAAAAAAGCCACAGAAGCTCCCCTCTCCTCCGTCTGACCTAACCTTTCCAAATGGATTGTGTTTATTTGCTTTCCCTAGCTCTTACATGTTATGTCAATTTAGAATTGTTAGTTCATCTCAGTAATACAGCTGATAAAGGAACCAAAATCACTCCAGTTACCTTGAGTGAGCCCAGCGCTGTGCTGTGCTGTACTGCATGTACATGGGCTTCAGGTCTGTGCTGAGCTGCACAAATCACTTGGTTCCAGATTAAGCTGAGCTCACTGTAGCAGAGGAACCTGAGGGCTGGTCCACTCAGTACCAGCGGTAATGCCTCCAGTGTTGCCTTGCCTTTATCAAACAGAGCAGCCAGAAGTTCCCATGTAAACAGACTTCTGGTTTGACAGTAGAAATGCTGAAGAGAGTTCTTTCCCTCTAAGAAAATCCCTTAATAGCTCAAACAACAAAAATGAGAGAATCACTTCTATGAACAGGGTCTGTCCTGTGGGGATCAGAGACTATTGTGCGGGTACACCATCCAGGGTAACCAGGCATTTAAAGGGAAGTAGGTTATTTATACTGTTCTCTCCTTATCGTGTTAGGTCTAACAACATTTTAAACTACATGTTACAGAATGTGAGAGCCTTCCTATTGGGATTGTAACAGACTAGAATCTCCTGCTTGCAATACACAAAAGCCCAACTGCACTCCCTTGTGCTGAGGCATGCCTGTCTAGCTCTGCATTTATGTTGGCACAGGGTGCTCATACATGCCTGTGTCTCTGTAAGAGACTCATTTTGACCTCAGCTATAACTCATCCTTATTCTAGAAATAATCAACCTTCCATAAGTATAATTATCTTTTTTTTTTTTTTCCATACAATAACATTCTTGAAGACAGAACTTGTAAGAGTTTAGTTTCTTGGGGGTTGTTTTTTGTTTGTTCATCTTTAATATCAGATAGCAATTGATCGAAAACTATGGTCAGTGTAGCAAAGTGGTAACAATTAAAGATTTCATTAAAGATTCACATATTTCTTCATTCCTTGTTTATCAACAAGAAATGGTCAGAAAAAAAAATCTGCACCTTAAAACAAGTGTAAATGAAAACTCATGGGAAATTCATGTTTATGAATAGCTCTGGAAGCAAGTGACTCTTTTGTTTTGAGCTTTTAAGATAAAAACAAGGCTATGGAGGTCTGCATGAAAGCTGACCTTACAGCATGCAACTGTGAAATATATTTTTTTTTCCCCCACTTCTCAGTATAAAACTTTTATTGGCAGTGGGGTCTAAATAAAGGTTTACAGAATCTCTTGAAATGCATGAGGCTGACAGATCAGGTTCTTGTTGTTGGAAAACATGCCATACAATTTATTTTTACACAGCAGCACAGCCTTCTTTCAGGTGTAGTTCAGGGAATAAAAAAGCAAAATATCTACCTTTGTATATTAAAGCCTGTTCCAGTGCATTTGACTGCTACTTTCTGTTATTAAAATTAATCTCCAGTACATAATAAGAACGGTTTATGAAGAGCTTTTCATAAATTATTTTCTCTCCCTGTTGATTTGCTATAGACAGAATAACACAGAATCTGCAAAATAATATTTCACAAGAGTTTCTGAAGGTATGAGGAGAGATTTATCATCCATATAGCATTGAAATTGTAATGTCTTGCCTTAGTGGGTTTGCCTGTCCCCCAGCACTTTATTTCTTGGATCAAGAATGAGTAACCAAATAAAGCCATGCATCTTTCTCGCAACAAAATGAAACAGTGAGAATTTCAAAGACTGAACAGTTGCTCTATGAAATTTTGAAGGTGTCCACACCAATTAAGTGGCTCATTCTCGAGGTTTTTATGGGATTTTGATACCTAAGTCTTTTGACAAATCCCACAAGGGATCTTCACTTAGATGTCTGAAACTCTTCATATACACAAATAAACACCAGATCCAACCAAGAGTAGGATGTTTAATGACACAGAACCAGAGGAATCAATTTACAAAATGCTACATCTGATTTTAACTTGCAAAGGAGGGAAATATGTTGCAGAACTGCAAATAAAAAGAGATCATACTAAACAAAGTTCTTGAACACCAATACAAGATATCAGCAGTGCTACAGCATCAAAAAGGCTCAGTAGAGATTATTTAATCAAATATCTGCATACTCTTTCCTACAAACATGTGGAGCTCTTGAGGTTTTAAAAATATCCTCATGGTGCAGTTGGGTGAATAGGATACAACCATATTTGTAGAAACTTCAATCTTTTGAATGTAGTGATGACTTACCCATTTTCCTATGGGCACAGGGAGATATTCAGACAGCAGAGCTTATAGGATGCCCGGAAAAACATGCAGAAATGAACTGTGGATTTGCAAAAAGAGGTTTTATCTATTATGCTTTAACCACCTCAATTTTTTTTTTTCGCAAGAAACATATTAATTATATTTTTTAAAAGGAATAGTCAGCATGTCAGCTTTTCATTTACTTTAGTTACTAAGTGATTACCGGAACATTATGTTGGTTTAGCATGATACTCATCTAAAGTACGAATTGAGAAAATTAAAAATGTAAGAAAAAAACAATGCCTGAAGCATTCTCTAAATAAAAAAGTTTATTTAACTTGCTGTTGTCATTGATTAGACTCTAAATACTAGTTTGAAAATTCAGTCACTGTTGAAAAATATAAAATGGAAACAATTCTGCCAATTGTGGACTTTCTTCTATTTATATCATTTAGTGATGCAAATTAGTGGCTACTAAATTTTCTAAGGTAACTATATTCTAACTTCTTCTGAAGGAAATGGGAGTTATACATCAAGGAAATTTGGAATATTTTACTGGATTTCATTATTGGTGAATACACTTAGGTGTCTGAACACTTTAGACAACCTAAAACAGTTCTGATCTTTATTCATCACTTTTTGGTTGTCTTTAACACAACAAAGAAAAGTACCAAAGACGTATTTCATCAGTTTGGAAAGATGACATTTTTATCTTCCAAAGCTCATGTGTCTTAATTTTCTGTACAGAAACATTGCAGAAGTATGCCTTTTGATAAGCACGCATATTGACTGAATATATTTACACCACCAAGAAATTGAAAATAACATATGTGACACTGACTTAGGAGAAGAAAAGGCCTTCCAAACTTCAAGTAATCCACCCTGGACAAAAAGAAGGTGTCCCAATTCTTCTTAAGAGAATTCTTGTGAAAGTCATGGCTTTTCACCATTCAGTTTTCTGAAGAAGCTCTGGTTCATTGTTGGAAGTCAGTTTCGTAGGATAAGAATGGAAAGTGCATAGAGATTTATGAAGAACTGTTCAAAAAGGAAGTGCTCAGAAGGAAAGAACCTCTGAGAATTTTTGAAATTATGTGCAAGAAAAGTTTCACTTGTCATTTCCATCTTCATGGGTTCACCAGAAAGCAATGGGATTTTTCAAGATCTGGTTTGCTAGAAGAAGCAGCAGCTAGGAGGGAATGTTGAATTCTCCATATGCAAACTAACCCTCAGAATATTCTAGCGGGACAGATTCCTGCTCCAGTGACATAAGCTTTTGCAATATGGGAGATGAGCATGGTAGCAAGTGTTTCAGTTGTCATCTGTTTCTCAGTTCGTGTTCAGGAGTTTCTGAGAATTTTTTTTTTTTGAGTAGTAGAAATGCTGACAAAATATAAATTAATTATTTCCAATTATTTTCAACCCATGAAACAGAAAGACTACATCATGATTTATTTTGGTCTTTGGCTTTTATCTTGCTGTGTACATGCCATTTTCTTGGGGTATTTGCTGAATGCTGGGAAGGTACACATCAACATCATATGATTACTTACAAGTTCATTCACACTGAAGGTGCTAAAAACTAGTGGTGTTTGATTCTGAAAATTCCACCTTTCATTGGTCCCAAGTGGTGATATCACAAAGTAGGTTACTGTTTAATGTCAATTGCAATTAAAATTCTTAGTTATCCTACCTTTGTGTTTTTATGTTTTGAGGTGGCAGAACTAACTTTTCCTTCGCATTTTTTAGTTTCTTCTGCTGTAACTCAAATTTTGCCACAGTGTAAAGGAAAATGGACCAACCATCTGATACACCGTATAAGGATTTTGGCTTTTTAAACTTGGATTAGTTTTCTATTTGTAATACCAGCTTACTGAAATGAAAAGCCAATCTTTCTCTTAAAAAGACCTGTCCCCTTTGTTATACTGAAGAGACCTTACAGTTATGAGTTCTGACTCACATTTTACATCAACAACCTTGAAAGATTACCACAACAAAGCAGGCAGAGATTTTGGCTTATTCTTGTCAGTTTTTTCTGTCACAGTGCAGGCAATACTTTCAAGGCAGCCAAAGGTAATATGTCATTTTGGCCTTATGTTCCTGAAAGATTTAGCACTTCTTCAGCCCTTCACAGACTAATTTTGGCAGAGAAATTCAACATGCTTTTTTTGGGAGGTTGGTTTTCTGACAGAGCACTGCTGAGTGAATAGTTAGACAAGTGCTAGAGCCAGCTCAGAGAACGTGGCAAGAATCCAGCACTGTGGCTAAGGGAAAAGGACTACAACACCCAGCTGCCACATTAGCTTAAATTATGAATGGCCTATACCCTCGGTATGCTTGTGATTGAAAACTGTTCTTTCTCTACCTTAGAGTGGCCAGAAAGCGCTATCTAACAACACTAACTAACCCAGGAGAAGAAAGGCCAAATTGGTTTGTCCAACTGTCTACTTGGCAGCAAAAGTACCAATTAAGTGGATTTTTTTCCTTTTGGATTTACAGATTGCTCAGAAAAAAAGCTGAAAAAACATTCAAGTTGGTTGCTCCTGTAATTTTTGTGCACATAGTTGTTCAGAGAATAATTTATGTGGCACAGACCATGTCCTAAAATTAGTAATTCATACAGAGTCAGTGAGCTCAACATGTCACTTTATCTTGAGAGTTCTAGGATTGGGTGCTATAACCACAGCATATCAGCACAACATGAAAAGAAAACCTGTGAATTTTGCAATAAAAATATAATATCAAATTCATTATAAGGGTATCTTCAAGCAGCCAAGCTTAAATTCTTTTTTATGGGTATTTATGCAGTTAGATCTCAAGCACTTCAGTATTTCATATCTAGTGAGCAAAAAAGGTTTATGAATGCAGTTAAATTGACCCTTACTTTTGGAGGAATGTTTATAGAAAACATACCATGGTTAGTGCACTATGGTATTACATTGCTAGTGAAAGAAATAAACTGGGAAGTCAAAATATTGATTATATGGAGTGAACAACTATATTCTTCTGAAGTAGTATAAAAAGATGAAGACTGTGGGATGGTAATGGAAATACCTACCTGCTGCTGCTTCAAGAAATGTCTCGAAAAGATTGGGTGGTTGTTTCTCCTTTGTAAATTTGTTATAAGAAGAAATATTATATATGAGCTAAACACAAAGAGGCTTGTTAGGCTAACTAGATCTAATGCTGCAACTCTCTGTAACAACTTGGGAAAGGTTTCTTTTTTTGCACAGAATCTATTTTCTACAATGAATGCTCTTAACCTCTAGCTAATTTTTTCAAACTTAAAAAGTGTCACATGAGTTGTTCAGAGTCATCAGCATGGAACTGAGTACAAATTTGACAAATTTGGGTAACACAGTAATTCTGAGGATATATGAGCTTCTTAGCAAGTGACAGTGCAAACTGCCCTTTCCAGCCATAACATTATCTACATTTATGCCCTTCCTTCCGCAATATATTTACAATTCATTTGTACCTCAGAAAACAAATTGTGTTTACAAAATTCAAAGAATTGCCTCAGCAGAAGCATGAAAACACCTTCCAAATCAGAAGGATAATTTGACTTCAGTGTTCTTTGGTGTATGTTTCTATTCTTAACTAAATGTGAACAAAATGTTTTGGCAGCTTAAGGAATCACTGACAATAGGTATTCCTTACTATGTCAAAATCATTCTCCAGAACAAATTGATATTTTCTTTAATATTCTGTGGCATACTAAATATATTCAACTGCTACTGTTGCAGTAAAAACAAATGAGAAAGTGTCAACTGCTAGTGCAACTACACTTCACTTAAAGAAGTATATCTGTGCAGCTCTTATACTTGCTATCTTGAGCTAGGTAAGAAGTTACAGAAACACCTTTGTTTAGCCCAGTGTTTTAAAGATTTCAAGGGCAATAGCTTTAGTAGAATATTTTCTTAGCTCTTTACAACTCAATATGACTAAATCTGACTCTGCAGCTTTAATGCCACCAATCTCATTCACAAGTATTGCAAGTTATTTCTTTAATATTCCTTGATTCTGCTTACTTACATTTTTCTAGGAAACTTTTACCAGTCAGTTAATTTGAATGAAGTCACCAGACATAGACAGTTTCTATCCTCTCCTTGATGTTTATTTTGTGCTGGATATTGTAGATGTTCAGCCTTTTGCTCTTAGCAGAGTTCAAAAAGCTCCCAAATTATTTGGATTTCTACTTCTGAAGCTGTATTGAGTTTGCACAGCAATGTTTTGATAGTTAAGGGGCTACAGAAGCAGCTTCTGTGCAGCTTCTCATGTCTGATACAGGCAATGCCAGCCATCTCCCAGACAGACACATTGATGGCCAAGGCTGAGCCCATCAGCAACAGTGATAACACCTCTGTAACACCATATTTAAGAAGGGGAAATAACTGCAACCTAAGAAAGGAGTGAGAATATGCGAAAGCAACAATTCTGCAGACATCAAGGTCAGTGAAGTAGGAGGGGGAGGCAGCGCTCCAGCTGCCAGAGCAGAGATTCCCCTGCAGCCTGCAGCAAAGACCATGGTGAAGGCTCAAGAGTCCCTCTGCAGCCCATGAAGGTTAACAGTGGAATAGATATCTACCCAAATCTGTGGTGGACCCACAATGGAGGAGGTGAATGCACTTGAAGGAGGTGGTGGCCCTGTGGGAAGCCCATGTCGAAGCAGATTCCTTGTGCAGGACTTGTGACCCCAATTTGGAAAACAATTTTGTCAAAACCAAATACAATATGAAAATATCAACATGACACAGGGAAATATCAGTTTTCTGAAATATCAGTTACATGAGCATGATTATTGCTCATATGAATGGCCAATATGTGAGAGTTACATTATACATCAAGTTCTTGCTTGATCAGTCATTTTTACCCTTAATGGTCAAATTATTAATTATTTTGCAATATCTCTCTTTCTGATTTTCCTTTAAAAACTTTGGAAGGTGTCAGTTCTATTTTGGTATAAATATATATTTTTCAATGTCAGGAATTCAAAAACAGGAGAATATATTTTATGACCAAACAAGTACAAGATATCCACAACAGTGGATAATGTCTGCACATTTTTCTACTCATGCTGTGTTGTTTACTTGAGTTTTCCAGTTTTACAAGTCCTTCTGCTTGTCCTCTGCAGGGGTGAGTCTCAAATTGGAATGATTTGGCTCTCTATTGTTCATCTATTGCATGTTTTTGCCCCCAAAATTAGTGTTTTTGCCAGGCTGCTTTTCTGAACTTGATGGTCCGGGAAATGGGAAATGTTTCCCACTGGAGCAGATGATGGTCCCCTGCTATGGATTTTCCAGTTACTGCGCCCCTGGTGTGATGAGATCCTGTCAGACACATTGAAGAAGTTTCCTAGTGGTCCAACAGCTGCTCTCCCAAGGCTTGAGGGGTCATCTGAAAGCCCAGATTTACCCCTACCTTCAAATGTAGCAGGGTTGGTGGAAAGGCAGCAGTGGAAATTCTGTAGTGGGAATGACCAATCCAAATGTTCAGACCTAGGCAATATTTAGTAGAGAAATTCTTCAAACTAATGTATATATTTGTTAATTTAGACCAGATATCATTATGTGAATCAAAAGGTTCAGGCCTAGGAAATATTTAGAAGACAAATTCTTCTAACAAATGTATGTATTTGTTAATTTAGATCAGATATCATTGTGTGAATCTTATAAAACATTTCTTTAGGGTAAAACCCAATTTTTTGATCATTTACACCAGGTCTTTGAACCTTGTGATTATGCTTTGCTGTATCTTGAAGCTGTCTGCATACTCAGTTCTTTATATTCTCCTGCCATTAATTTAAACAATACAAATGCTGGTAATTTTTTAGACTGGTTAGGTACTGTCCTGCAAAGGAAAAGAGAGCTGTTTTCATCAGTCCTTTTACTTGTTTATTGTTCATATAAGAGTTCTTTAGGTGTGGTACCAGATCCCTACAGTATGTCCCTCATTCCAAAATTATAGACAAAAACCAGGCTAAATAATTGGGCTAAATAATAGCAATAATAATCTATTTCACTTTGAGTCTTGCAGCATTTACAATAATGAGGGATCAGAAAGATAAAAAATTGCTAAGAAGAACAAAAGAGCTTCATGCAAACTGGTGTGGCCTGTGCACAGGAAGGTCATGCTGAATGACATTCCCTTGTTTGAGGATCTGCTACATGTTAGCATCACCCTTCTATCCGAGGGGAAAAATGGTTGGATGGGGTAAAGTTAAATAGCAGCTTTACATATCTCAAGACCTTCATCCTTTTACACAATCAACATTAATATGGTGCTGAGGATGTCAGGAAGGTATTTGAGATGAGAATCATTCGTAAGTTTTGTTATGCATTGTATAAATGCAGCAAAAACTGTATTATTGCTGTCTTTGCTTGTCTTGTGGCTGTAACTTGGAGAAAAGGCTAAGGTGCCCTGGATGGAGGCTGCTGTGGAAGGGTGGGAGCATTTATAAAGACACAGGTGCTGACTATTAAAAAACAAATTGATCGGTTATTATTTTCCATTAAAAGTGCAAGTCTTAGGAAGATTAACGTCATGAACATAAAGGATAGAAGTGTGGCATAAGAACAGAAGAGGCATGGTCACATTCACCTCCCAGGAATAGACTGGATCAGATGATCTAATGTCTTGGTTTTGGGTGGGATGGAGTTGGTTTTCTTGCTGGCAGCTGACATAATGCTGTGTTTTTGATTTAGGATGAGAATAATATTGATAACATACTAGTACCCTGGAGGCATTTAAGGAATATGTACATGTAGACTTTATGGCATGGTCTAGTCTCTGAGATTGTAGGGAGAGGGTTGTGTTTTTGTGTATGGTTGGACTTGGTACTCTTAGACGTCCTTTCCAACCATAATAATTCTGTGATTCTGTAATGGTTTTACTTGTTGCTAAGCAGCGAAGGCCTTTTCTGCTTCTCATACTGTCTGACCAGTGAACAAGCTGGGAGTGCAGAAAAGGTTGGGAGGAGACAAAGCCGGGACAGCTGACCTCTACTGATGAAAGGAATATTCCATGACATATGATGTTATACTCAGTAGAGAAAGCTCTGGGATGAAGGAGGAAAAGGGGGATGTTCAAAGTTCTGGAGTTTGTTTTCCCAAGTAACCTCTTCACCCAATGAAGCCCTGCTTTCCTAGAGATGGCTGAACACCTGCCTGAAAATGGGAAGCAGTTAATTTCTTGTTTTGCTTTGCTTGTGTGACTTTTACTCATTAAAGTGTCTTTATCTTAACATGAGTTTTATCTTATAAATGCGTTTTCCTTATTTTTCCAATTCTTCTCCTCATACCACAGCACAGGGTAAGAAGTGAGAAAGCAGCTGCATTGTCCTACTTGCTGGCTGTGGTTAAACCACGGCATCCACCCTACCTATAAAATTGCATTAATACAAGAGAGATGAGTAACAGTCAAGATGATTTGTTGAGAAAAAGTTATGACAGATGAATATCCTGTGCAGAGCAAGAAGTCTGATGAATACATAAGAACTAGTATACACCTTCAGTTGATTTTATTATATGCCTGATACTACATGTGTAAAGAGAAAGCAATGTAAGGTGAAAGTATCATAGCATGGATCCAAGACTGACTGGAAAATAAGTCTGTGTAATTGTCTGTCAAATGGAAGAGAAACATGACATGGCTCTCAGGGAAGTCTGTACGACCCATTAAGCTTGGCAATGCACTCAAGTAGTATGCTTACTTGAGTGACAGAAAGATGTCAGAGACACAAACTGTACAGTGATGAACAGAATTAAGAGTTTCCATTGAAAAATGATCCTGAGCAACTGAAGAAATAATCTGAAAACAAGAAGATAAAATCTAACAAAAGCAGGCATATGATACTACATCTATGGAAGAATTAGCTTTTAAGGAATTATTTAAGTCAGATGAGGCTTGTCTACAGGAAAGCAATGTAGATGATCAGAAATCTAAAAAGCAAAATCAAAGTTGAATTTGCTGTGATAGTTTAGCTGGGAGAAAATAATACCACAACATTACTTATCGACTAAAAGGGACCTGTAAATAGAAAAGGAGTAATCTGCTTTCCATATGCATTTCTAGTAACTTCAGAAATAGATATGTCATGAAGCTTAAAAAGGTAGACTATTTAGCTATGGTAAACTGAAACATATATATTAAGAATAAATTTTTATTCTGGACAGGAAAACATGATAAAACTGAGTAAAATTTCCTGGCCTAACTTCATATTGCCCTGATTGAGCAACTTTGGACCATTCACCCCAAAATCAAGATGTTATACTTCACGTAGATGCTACCTATATTCATAGATGTCTGAACATCTCTTGAGAATTTAATTTTCCCAGGTCTAATTAATTTTAAAATCCATTTCTTATGCTAGTGTTGATGGACTGTTCCAGACCTGGGAAACTTGCTCTAAGTGTTCTTTCTCCTCTTCCAAAATGTATTTTATGCAGGGAAACACTGACATGCCCTTAGCAGGTCATTATATACTACTAAGATGTGTATCTTATTCAAGACTGGGCTATATTGCAGCAAAACTCCTCTGTGAACCTAGCCCTTTCTGCTGGGGTGTCTTCTTTGCATCAGTGTAAGGATGTTCCCCTCAGCCACTGGGAAATGAATAAATAAAAATAATTTGATCAATTTCAGATGTTATAAAACAAAGTAGCAAAAGTTTTATCAAAAGGCAAGGGTTTCTAAGAATAGCCCACGCAGGGGGAGAATAAAGTGGTGACAGGGTCTCGGTGGAATGACTAGTGCTTGGCGTAATGTGGAGCTCTGCTAAATCTGAGGGGCTTCTGCAGTTCTTTGAGACTTCATGAGCAGCATAATATAGCCACTGACTCCCTGCAAGACAAAATTTGCATGTCCAGGTAGTTTTCTATGATGACTTTCCCTCCCGCTTTGTTAAGAGTCCTGACTAATTTGGCACACTCACATGATGTTTGAAAAATCTGGATACAATAGATAAACCCTGAAGGTGCGAGGGACAGTATATGGTAGTAAGGAATAAAAGAAAGTACCATCTTTCAGACCTGTGGAACCTGTAGGGCAACAGACAGCTCTCAGTAACTGAAACAACTCTGACTATGCAATTGAAATTACAACTGTAATAGTACATTTAATAATAACACTTTTTCTTTGGTTTTCCAAAGGCAACCCCTCATTTTTCAGAACAGTTCTCTAAAAAAAGAGAATGCTCTAGATACATAGTATCTCCTTGGGGATAAAAAAAAAAGGACTCTTTAATATTGTTCAATATTTATTAACAATCAACTTTTACAGTGTTAAAAAACAAAGAAATATTTGCAAATATGTTTAAATAATTTCAATCAAAATGCAAGTAAAAAGTCTTTAAGCCTTAACCTTCTTATTACAAGAAATGCAAGAAGTGACAAAAATAAAAACCTGTTTGGAGAAAAATCAAATAATGATTTAATCTTTAAAATTTATATTGCATTTTCCAAAGACAAATTGAATATATACTTGTGGCAAAGACCAGTATACTAACATCTTAATGCAATGAACCTTAAGGATATATGGCTTATATGACCAAGTGTTTGGCAGGAGAAATGCAATTGAAATTTGCATTTATAAGTATAAATATTGATATATATTTATATATATAAATTATATTTATATATAAACTATTCTTTTGATGAGTTCTATACTTTAAATAGTAAAATTTCTGAAGTCAATCTGAAAAAGGTATG
>VZRU01017855.1:209-23844 GCA_013398155.1 Pedionomus torquatus | reverse complement strand
GGTATTTTATACAGAATATGCACAAACTCAACAGTCTGATTGACTTCAATTGTAAAAATGCATGACATCTTCAGTACTTATGAGCATAGTTTTCTAACTCTTCTTCTTACTCTACAGTAATAATCTCCTGTTTTCTTCATTAAAGAAAAAAAAAATCTTTGAAGTCCCTGCACCTTAGTAGAGTGTTATATTAAAGTCTGAGTACAGAGCCAGGCAATAGAACACTCACGGAAAAAAAAATAGGTGTTTTCTCAGTCTAAACAATATAACACATTTCACAAAGAAGAAAATGGTAGTTGTTAAATTTGAGGAGAGAATAGCCACATTAAATGGACCAAGGATATGTTGTAGAGCTCCTTATTCTGTTAGCTTAAGCTTCCCTGCTAACTCAGCTCTATTTCTTTGTATCTGTTGTGGTAGATGGTGGCAAACTCAGGTCTTAACTACAAATTCATCTGCTTTAAATAGCAAAATACAACATCAAATAACTGAAAAACATATCCACGAATATTCTTTCAGAAATTAATGCCAATTCATTTGACTGTTTGCAATGGCCCTTCTTAATGCCATGAAGATGTTAGAAGCATTGAGTGTTTGTTCCACTTTTAAAAAGATGCTCTTTGACTTCGTCAACAAGACATAGAAACAACATGAGTTTACTAATATTTAACCAATGAACAAAGCACAAATATTTTGTTGTAGAATTTTTAGTTTCCAGTGGGTTTTCTGTTGTTTAGTGGCATAACTCAAGCAGACCATAGAAACAGTACCAGAAAAATTCTGTAATTTGTGTAGTGAAAAATGAACTTGAATCTCAAAGGCATTCATCAAATAACTGTCTATCTTTTCAAAAAAAGTACATTCAAGTACTTTTCAGCTCATCTAAACATCCTTCAGAATAGTGAAGAAATTAATAGAATTTTTACAAATTAGTTGTCAAGGCATGAAAATGCTTTCCTGTGAGAGAAGCTTGAAGTCTGTGGAAAGATGTCAATTTTTTTTTTACATCAAATATATTAATAGCATGCAAAAATAATAATGGACGTTGCAATTTATAGTAATTTCAGGCAAATCCTTATCTGAGACAAGAGTAGTGAAACAGAAAAGTTATGAAAGTAAGAGGCATCATGTCAGAAAGAGAATTACTGTAGTCTCAGATAGCCAGGTACCACTTAATACATCAGGTATCAAGAAGCAATATAATTTATTAACTGCAACATGTCAACACTTACTGCAGTTTGTAGAGATAACAGATATCTATTCATGTGAGGCTGCATATTTGTGAAATCCTAAAATGCAACTAAAATATATTTCTGGATGCTTGGATTCCTTTACCTTTCTTGCTTTTGCTCCAGGGACTATGTAGAAACAAAGAGGAGAGTATAAAATAGTATAACCCTTTTGGAATTACAGAAAAAGAGTTTGGGGACACAGACTGAACCGAGAGGAAACTTATTTTCAATTATAGACCCCATTCAGTATTAGAGAGAAAAGCAGCTTGTGCAGATTCTTCTCCTTCTCACAAAGACCTACAAAAGTATGTGATTAGAAGAAACTCACCTTTCTTCCAAAAGCAGTGAATGCTACAGCTGCTGAGTTCAAATAACCACCACTACAGTGAAACACGTCATGAGTGTCTCTAAACAGAATTCTTGCATCTTCTTTAAATAATTATTTTCAAATCATGAGGAGATTCTCTGCAAGAGGAGGTGAGGAGGGGGGGTGGCGGGGAAGCCAGTGAGCTAATCTAGTCATCTTTCTAGTGGCTTATTCAAAGCTTCTGTCAGGTTTTAAATTTAAGGGCATAAAACTTGAAGTGCATTCAGTATGTTCCTGTATTTAACTCAGAGTGGTAAGCAACACCTAGATTGCCTGCGGGATCTATACACACACGTGAGCAGGTATATACACATACCTCTGCTCAGGAAAGAATTACTAATATGGTTTAGTAGTGAATTCAGTTTTCAATACCTGTTAGGTGAACAGCTGATGCATTTCTTTTTCTTCCTGGTTTTATGCTACCACAATTGCCAGGTTCGAAACAGGGAGTTGTTTTGTATACTTCTATGTGATGTACAAGCTCATGTGCAAGGAAGAGCATCAAGAAGAGCCTTGAAGTCTTAATTGTATTTGCATTGTAAACATTCAATTCTGTCTCCGTACCTTAATTTCTCACTGTTGGATCAATAGAGTGCCTGGGATAGAGCCAGAGCAAGAGGAAAAGCAAACTACAAAAGGAAATCAAATGAAAGAAAAAGATAATTACATATAAGTTCTTAAATAAACAAATCTATTCAAAAACAATAAAACAAGTGATAATTATGCAGTATGAAATCTACATCACTTTCGAACAACTAAGCAAGTAATAATGGTATATTATGAAAATTATGAAAAACAGCTGAACAATAATTAGTTCTGATTCTTGTGGCTGAGAGGGCCTGGACTTCATGAGGTCCATGCCATTCCCTCTGCTGAAGTGGCTTCACAAATGAGTCTGAGGTTTGGACTTTTAGCCAAAATGATCTCTCAGCTACTGGAATGGAGACATTCCTACAGTTCAGGAATGGCTTAGCAGGAATGAGGACAATAAAAGCCAGGAAGCTCGAAACTGAGTTTCCTAAGCTTGCTATAGGAAATGCAAAGCACAGATTTGTGCCTTAAACTTCATTTTTCCAGCTTGGCAAAAAAATGTTTTGGGTTGTGGGTTTATTGGTTTTGTTTTGGTTTTGTATTTTTGGAAACAGATCTGTCCTTTTCTAAAAAAGATTTTATAAAACAGAAGCTGTGGTCTTCTCAGGGTACTGCTCCTTTGTTTTCTGGATCATGTGCTGACCAGGTCTATTAAGTTTGCCCCCGGGTTATTCACCTGACTGGATCCTGATAGGAATTACTCATGACAGGCACTGAGACACTTTCTGACATTACCGGTGCCATATATGAGAAAAGCAGAAATATAAGGTACTTATGAACTTTAGTGGTCTAAGTGTAATTTGGACATTCTCCAGGTTAGGCAGATTGGGGTATATACTGAAATCACCCTTGAAAATCTGGTGTGAATGCTGTCTCTCTCTAGTATGGTGATGGGATCTCTAGTCTATATTACCAAGATTAGGTCTTCTAATCACTCTTACAACTGCCCTGTTGTCAGCCCTAACATCACCTCCTATTGTTTTCACTTCACTACTACTTCCAACTCTTCCTTACATGTGTCCTTATGCTGACTTCTTGATGTTGGATGGGTCTGACTATCTTGAATACATTGTCCATTATCACATCACACATCAAGAATTCACTTTTGTTAATCAGGTTCCAAGTCTGGTGCTAGTTATTTCTCAAATTTGCTGCTTTCTGAGTCTTATTCATTTACTCGATTTTTTTTTTTTTTTTCCTGCTTCACTTACATAAATCTGTGTTTGTCTTTTCCTTATCTGGTTTTTGGTACTGGGTATCTTTGGCAAAACATGCATTAAAACCACAACTAGAATGAAAGTAAAAGTAAAAAGAATTAAAGAATTAAAATAATGCTGTGGTGGTTGTATTGATAGACCTATTGACAAAACCTTTCTGAAAAACATATTTCAAATCCTAAGATGCAGCAGTGATACAGTTAACTGCAGTTTGATTTAAAAAAAAAAAAAACTTGCAAATCTAGCTAACCAGAATGAGGGTGATTTTTCAACATCACTGTGTCTGTGATAGTGGCAAGAGCTGTTATTTATTAAAGTACCTCTCATTTTGAAAAATGGGTAAAGGGAAATGTAGATGGAGAGAGCTGTTGATTTATGCTCCATCAAATGCCCTGTGTTTTGTTACGTCTCTTCACATCGCTAAGAAAAGAACCTGTGTTTTTTCTCCATCAGGTTTTAACAGATGGAAAAGTCCCAATAAATGCATAAATGACGATGGAAAATAGGTGAGACAACAGATTAGCCACACCTTCATTGACTTCCAGACTGAAAAAACAGCAGAACCATTTTAATTTTTTTTTTGTTGTAGTTGTTGTTGGGTTTTTTTGTTTTTTTTTATGTAACTATTATCACAGTAAAGATCAATATTGAAATGATATCTAAAATCAAGGAAGTATATTATGATGCAGTTAGCAGAGAATGATTCACTATCTAATACCATGAATACAAATATTTTCCATGACTGTAAACTATCTTTGAAATACAGTTATTTTTATTTATTAGAGGGTAATGTTTAAAATAAACAAATCTGTATTTTTGGGGAATTGTTTTTATAGAGATATATGGGTCTTGATGATGGGAATAAATTAGATATTTGTATGAAAACTGAAATGTTACAGTTGGCAACTCTCTAAGATGTGCTCTGTGATGACACAAACAGCAGGGTCTCTGAGGAATTAACTCTAGGAATACAGCTGCAGCACACTTCAGAGAGGCTTCAGGATTGCTCTGAATTATATCTCACTGGCAAAGGTCTTTGCCTACAGTCTGCATTTAGGTACAGTGCACAGTATCCACAACATCTTTCACCCTGTCCCCATTATGCAAACTAGCAGTACTGGTACAGTACAAGCCAGTTCCTGAGAGTCTTTGGCACCCAACTCAAGGACAAAGAGATCACAGCGGTAGTGAGTGGTTTACCCCTGAATCCAAGTTTGTGCTGAGTAATACCTTGTCATCAGGACCTTTTACAGTTACTTGTGCAAAATCTGATGCTTTATTAAGGCAATTGACAACCCTAAGGACTGAAAAATGCATACAGAAGAGAAAGTCTTTCTTGCTGCCTCCATACAAATGCTGTTATGGAGAGCATAGAGAATTCATAATCATTTCAGTATTTCCTCTGTAAATCTTGTAAATCCCCTGTAAAGACAGCCTGAAACAAGAGGTCTAAAGAGGATTTATGCACCGTACCCTCTAAGTGGAGTGTTACAGGAAAATATATATTACAATTCAATGCCTGCCTTAACGATATAGTTGGTGAGTATTCTAGTCAGACCGTCTACCTAAGATATTTATATTACAACTCAAAAGCTCTCTGAAATCATCTCTGTTATGGCCCACCCCTACCTTAAATAGTCATTAAAGCTTGCGGATCTGTGGTCCTTATCAGTGCAGCTTTGTGTTACTAGTCCAGAACCTCCAGCATACAAAAAAGAATGGAAGTGTGATGATAGCTTAAGATAAACCAAATTTAATCTCCAGGAAAATAACACAGGAGACACTCACTGACTGAATATCGAAGAAAATGAAAAACACAATAGATTTTCACTTTACAGTATATTAAATTGTCCCAATCTCTCCAGTCAGCCACAGCATGAAGCAGACTTAGTTTTGATGCTTCACAAAATATAAGACATGAGTATGATCTGGATAACTTAAAAAAATACTGAGGTTTTGTATTAATAATGTTGATTTTCAAAAGCTAACACTAGAAGAGACAAGAAAACTTCAGGCATAACAAATACAATGAGCCAATTAGGGCGCTTTAGATCAAATACTCTTGTTTAATTCTGACAGCTCATGGTTTCTTCTCCAAGTTAGGTAACAGTCTGTCCCCTTTATCTGGCAGAGAAAAAAGTTTAATTGGTAAATCTAGCCTTGCTTCAAAGATAACTCATCACTCATAGTCATGCACTAACTTTATTATTAAAATTAATCACATCATCAAAATGCCTTATTTCCATTATTTCATAAAGATATAGAATCACAGAATCATAGAATCATCCAGGCCGGAAGGGACCTCCAAAAGGTCATCTAGTCCGACCTCCCCGCAGTTGCAGGGACACCCCCAACTAGACCAAGTTGCCCTGGACAACCTGTTCCAGTGTTCCACCACCCTCAGAGTAAAGAAATTTTTTCTAATATTCAACTTAAATCTACCCTTCTCCAACTTAAGTCCATTGCCCCTTATCCTATCGCATCAGACCTTTGTGAACAGACTCTCCCCCGGGAGAGGGGTTGCCAGTGAAGACTGAGGCAAAAAAGTTGTTAAGAACTGCAGCCTTCTCCTTATCTGTTGACACAAGTTCCCCATTGTTGCTCATCAGGGGGGGTACATTTTCTTTAACTTTCTTTTTCTGGTTAATGTACCTGTAAAAGCCTTTCTGTTTTTTCTTTACAGCCCTTGCCAAATTAATTTCTACTTGCACTTTGGCCTTTCTGACTTCATCCCTACACAAACGGGCAACGTCCCTATACTCCTCCCAGGATGCCTGTCCCTTCTTCTACTTCCTGTGTAGCCTCATCTTGCCCTTAATTTGACCAGCAGGTCACGGCTCAACCATGGTGGTCTCTTGCCTTCCCTGCCCAATTTCTTACACATTGGGATCGAGATATTTTGTGCTCTATAGGGAGCATCTTTAAAGCCAACTCTGTTCCACTCCCTTGTCCCTGAGGGCCGTTTCCCATGGGGTCTTATTTACCAGCTCCTTGGAGAGTTGGAAGTTTGCTTTCCTAAAATTTAGAGTCCTAACTCTGCTTCTAACAGGCTTCAGACTCCTTAGGATAGTGAACTGCACGGGGGCATGATCACTGCAGCCAAGGCTGCCCTCAACTCTGACATCACTGATGATTTCACTTACGCTTGTGACCAACAGGTCCAACAGTGCATCTGCTCGAGTAGGGGTGTTAATTTCTTGTCTCAAGAAGTTGTCATCTAGGCACCCTAGGAGCTTCCTGGAGTGCCCACAGCCAGCCATTTGACTTCTCCAGCAAATGTCCGGGTGGTTAAAATCTCCCAGCAGGATGAGAGCCTGTCACTGCGATGCCTCCTCAAGTTGGAGTAAGTAGGCATCATCGACAGGCTCCTCCTGGTCAGGCGGCCTGTAGTAGACTCCCATCACAAGGGTCCCTCTGTTATTCTGATCCCTAATTCCTACCCATAAGCTTTCAACCTGCTCATGGCTATTCTTCAGTGGTAACTCCTCACATTCTAGTCCTTTCTTCACATAGAGGGCAACACCTCCACCCCTTCTTCCTCTCCTGTCCCTTCTGAACAGCTTGTAGCCATCAATGGTCACACTCCAATCAGAGGAATCATCCCACCAGGTTTCTGTAATGGCTACTATATCATAACTTTCCTGTGGGAGGATAGTTTCTAACTCCTCCTGTTTGTTGCCCATGCTGCATGCTTTGGTGTAGAGGCACTTCAGTTGGTCTGTTGACCACTTTGCCTTCTTAGAGGGACAGTCCCATGATCCATGGCGCTTAGTGGCAGCTACCCTCTCATTGCCTGCTACCTCAGGGGTTTTTGGTTCGTTTCTGCAGGACCCAAGTTTTACCCCCTCCCACTATGAGCCTAGTTTAAAGCCCTTATATACTATCGCTGATCACAATTTCAGTGACCAGTGGTACTTTGAATGTCCTCATAATTCCTTTCCTTAGATCAAATGTTTCTTTCTGAAGGATTTCTATCAATATTCCAGTTGCCAACTTTTCCTTTTTAAGAGGATCATCATTCCTTCTCAGACTGACCTTTTGCACTAGATAATGGAAGCATTTGCAGTGCAAATATTATTAGTGAATGTTTAATATAGCTTGTTCTCTTTTGGCTAATTTCAGCTTCTATTATCTCTTTTCTTACCTTGATTTTTTTTTTTTATTACCGTATCTATCTACAGCAGCTATTGACTTTAACTCTTAAAGTTTATAACTTCCACTGAAGTTAATTTACATAAATATATTTGACTATTAAAAAATTGCATGTCCCCAGTGAGCATTGCCAGCACGCTCTGATGCTGAACTTGGGCTGGGTGCAGTAATTAATCCTACTATAATAGTCTTTCATTGGGATTTTTATTCTGTCCTTTTTCTTAATAAAAATTTATATATACCTAATATTTGTCCAACTTTTACAAATTATTTCAATTTCTTTGGGTTTAATTTTTAGTCCTTACTAGTCTTGTTTGGTTTTATTTTTTTTTTCCCTTTCATTTCTATCCTGTAACATGGTTTAAAGGCCTTCTGGAAGGATTCACTGAGGAGAAAATGTAATATGTATGTAGCTACGTATAAAAAGTAAGTTGATAGTCTGTATGGATAAATAAAGAAAGGTTAATTTTCCAGAAATGAGCAAAAAAGGGTGAAAAGGCCCAGTGTGATGGACAAGGTCTGACATAGTAAGAGAGAAAAATAAAAATGAGAAAAATAGCAAGTAGGTAGTGGGCACTGGCATCAAGATTTTTGAAGGCGATGAAGAGATTTAGTGCATTACAAGGAAAAACGTGTTTCTAGCCAAGGGATTCAGATAACACATAATAGAGCTGGCTGAAAGTCCAGGTGCAGTCAGGCTGCATCCCCACTCTACATTGGGACACGACTTAAACTGCGTCTAGCCTGTGAAGGAGGTGTGCTTCATGGCTGTATCTATTCATTCACAAAATAAAGCATCAGTGAGAATATGAGGGAAAAGGAAATCGAATAATGCATGTTAAAGTGATATAAAGTAGGATTTCTGGAATCATTTAGCTAATGGAAAGGAAAAATAACAAATGCCTTCATTAGGTATTTTTGGTAAAGCGAAGAGAGAGCTGAATGTAGCTGCATAACTGCACTGCATAGAATTGAAAATAGATGTTCTCAGCAAGAAAGACACTAGACGCTTGTTTTCCAGCCATTGATCTAGCTTCTCTAATGCCACCTCTGATATTTTTGTATTTCTTGGTCAGATTTTAAACCAGACTTATTGTCTCAGTAAAATATCGTGTCCCTAACTGTGGTGAGCAGATTAGAAAAAACTGAACAAGACAGAACTACAGAATATTCTTTTTCTATGTATGTCTTCACAGTATTCATCATGTATCAGGAGCTCCTGTATCAGACTACAGAATGCACCTTTCAACTGTTTAAAAGTGAGCAAAACTCCATGAATTTTTCTAACATTTTTTGGAACTTCTTAGTATTTTGGGTGTTTAGAATACACTGCAGTGATGAGGTCTACAATTTATGGACAGCAGAGCTATTTCTAGATATCCTGAAGTAGAAAATCGTATCTGAATGTTGCTTGTACACAAAAGCTGAGGGGCAAGTCAAATATTGAAACCCTTTCAATTCTCCCTCATACAATCATGGACAGTCCAAAAATGACTAAGAATGGAGGAAGAACCAGCCTAAAGACACCTGAATACTGGCAGAAGGAAAAATGATCAAATAATGTAACATTTGGGATAACTATGTGACTGCTGCCTTTCACAAGTAGACAAAAAAGTCGTATGCAATATGGGACAGTTTAGTACTTCTAAGCAATTCTGAAAATTATTTTTTTCTGTGCTGTAGTGACCAGGATTTTTACAGTTATGCTAAAATTTGTGTATTTCTGATCTTCATTACATTAATGTTATATTAAATTAACTTGCTTCAATAATTGATTTTTTAAAGTGTCCTCTGGGCATCACAGATTGTGCGTCTGTATCTTAGAGATTTAATAAAAGAATCAAACATAAAAGTAAACTCTAATAATAATCTGCAGAGTAAGAAACTAAAGCAATGAGTGACACTTTAAATTTGGTAACACACCAAAAATACAAGACTACAGAGAACAATCACAATTTAAAGTATTGGAGAACAGCCGATATTACTGTATCAAGCCATCATTTTTTGAAAATTCGGGTAATTTACATTCTCAATATTTGCAATAGTGAAACAATACAGTCATAATTTCTTCAGCTTATATTGCCTTGTTTAAACTTAAAGATGACGGGCATTAAACTTGGGAAAGGACAGTACTATTAGTATAAAGTTTTTCATATGATTAGCTATCCCCTTTTGTCAATAAAACCAAGTTTTGGTTCTTTTTTCTGTTAAGCTATTTCAATTCATTTCATAAAGAAGGAAGATGATGTCTATCAAAGCAATGTGCTGAAGAAAACTATGTTATTTGCATTCCCTGCTAATGATCTTTTTATGATCAGCATAACCATGAAAATCCATATGCATGCATATGACAGTGCTTTTTAATGACACTCAGCAACACAGAATGTGATAATTATGAAGTGTTTGCAATTGGTAAGATTTCAGGCCAGAATATTTTAAACAGTATATTTTAATATGATGATTTCAATGGAAATAAAATGTGCGTCTTTTTTTTTTACCAAAGGAAAAGAGAGCACTTCATAATCAGACTTTTTGATATTTTCTTTTAAATAGTAGGAAGGTATTAATTTTTTTTTAAATTAAATCTGTAGAAATGTGACTGAACAACCTGCTATATTACTAAATCTTTCTTTTTTTTTTTTTTCAACTTTGTTGAAATACAAGGATATCACATGACCTAAGTAATCCCAGTAAACAGTTGTTCAGAGATAGCTGCAAAGTCTCTTTAATTGATATTGTACACTCCCCAATGATATCTATGTAGCACTTTTAACTTCCTGTTAAACTACAGGGTTTAGTGCATCATAAAATAGAAAAGAAAATAAAAAGTCAGTTTATTATAGGACCTTTGTAAAATACAGGCATGAGAATTTCCAAATAATTCATGTGTTTCTTTGTGTTGGATCAGTTAGCTTAAAGCTTCTTTTTTTTCAGGCAGTTAAATGGCAAATAGTTAAACAAACACATTCTAAAAAATTATGTGATGTGTTTTGTAGTCACTTTTCTGTTTGACGGACATTTGGGGAGAAAAGGCGAAAAAGCAAAACTCTTAAGACCCTTTATATTTCATAGAGCTGTATACAATAACCATGACAGGGAGTTTCTACTGGAAATCATCTCCTGGTCTTTGACCGATAAGGAAAGATGCTGTAATTTTAGAAAGATCACCTCCATTGTTCCTTCATGAATAACACTACCTTTGAGCAAACCTCTCACAGATCATGCCAGCAAAGAAACTTCCTGATGACAAAGGGCAGTAAGAACAGCCTGTTTCTACCTCCCTTAAACTGCCACAGGCATCAACAACAAATAACAAGAATTTAATTATTTCTTCACTGTTCATTTATTTAAGAGACTAATCTATGACCACTTCACTATGAAAAATTCCTTCCTACTCATTTGCCTGTGGTGTCTCATTTATATCTCTTTTTCCTTTGTCCTTCCTTCTCTTAAAGCACTTAAGGGAAAACAAACTGAAATCATACAGATTACATAGATCTGTATTGCAGATGATCTTGTGCTTGTCAAATTTCCCTATAGGATTCATAGGCTTTGTTGGTACAGTTATGCCACTGTGCTTGCAGGCTCATGCCTGTGAAATATGCCTGCCTCTCAGCAGGCTGGCAGCTATGGGTATGAAGGCTGTTTGAGCACCCATAAAAAGCTAATAATCTTTATCAAAAAATTACTCCACCAAAAACTAAGCAGAGTTTCACACTTGTGAACACAGAATGCCTGGTAGTATTGCTACCATAGCTACTGCTGTAGTTATCTGATTATTTGCTACTTATTTAATATAACAGTAAGATTTTTCAGTGTGTGTGCCTTTCTAGTATGCCTCGTGCTGGGTTTTTTCTACATTTGAATGCACTTTTTGAAAAGGATGCTTTTAAAGAGATATTCTATGCTGGTACATTTGACTGACATCTAAAGGGCTCTTCCTTATTTGGCATGTGCAACTCATTAAAGTCTTGCAGCAAGGAGCTCCCTGCCATAAAGCAAAACTTCAGTCCTGACTTCTAAAGAAACTACCTGCCAACCTTGTAACTATCCTGTAGTCAACACAAAGCACTGGATTCATTTTCAAATGTGTTAGAACTTCATGCACAACAGATCATTATTATATTTGAAGCACACTACAAATATCGACTTAATATACTCCTTTCCACTTTCTTGTTTGTAGAAGGTAACACCTGCATGGAAATAAGAGCAAGAAGATAAGCAGAGATGAGAGAACAAGATGAAGTTAACTGCAGTATGTTGTTTCTTCTCAGCCTCTGTTCTCCAAAGCTAGGGTCCACAGGTGTATGGACTTGCACTGAAGTTTTGGGAAGGTAAGAAGCAGCCTCACTTCACACTAGTAGGTAGCCTAAGGTATGCTTGGATTTAGAACACCAGAGATCTCATGACAAATTAGTGAGATCACAACCACTAAACACAGAAACATAAAAAATCTCATTTTCTAGCACATAACTCTTTCTTCACCCTTACTGTCATTTCAAATGTGGCCACTCTTAGCAGATAGGGAGCGCACATGAGAGGGGGTACAGGACACTTTCAGGCAGCTGCAGGGACTGCCTGGTAGGGAGGAGGCCACACTCTACTTTCCCTGCATCATGGCTTTTGATGTCTATTGCCTGCAATTCAAGTTACTCAGTCTGAAAGCTTGTTTGTATTCAACACAGACTCTGAATTGCTCACCTTACACAAATCAGGAAAGACTGCTGGCCTGGCTGGGAAGGAGGATAAGGTTATTTTGAGCTGGAGAGTACAAACAGCTCTCTCTACTGTTTTTTGTAGGAGTTCCTTGAGAACAGCTGGTTTCTCTTACCCTCACAGGACCATGTTCAGAGATCATTTCAGGAAATGCTTTCGGAATTTTCCAGAGCAGAAGAGAACTGCGACTTAGACTTACAATTTAATTTAGAGTAGTTCACATAAAGCATATGACTTAACTAAATAACAAAAAAATATTTTTTGCACATCACCAGTTTATTTTCTCAGTCAAAATCCACTGGGCATAACATTTATTCCAAGCCAGATATAAAAAATGTTTTACAGTCTTTCTGAGGCAGTCAATTATATTCTTCTTTCAACCTCATGTCCCAGAAAAATACATTGTTGATAATATTTCTTCAGGCACTCACCAAGAGCTCAGATATAAAATTTTCTACTTGATTCTACAACCTGTAAGAATTTAGCAAAGTACTAAAGATCAAGCATGTCCTTAAGTACTTTAAAGAAAAGGACTAAACATGATGTGTTTTTTTTGAGTTTTTAATAGAACTTCACTGAACAAAAAAAATCATAATTAAAAGTTCCCCTTTGCAAAATAAGTATTGCAAGTTTTGATTATCGAACAACAAATGCAAACTATGTGTTTATCATTTTAAAATCTTTTTTCTACAAGCTTATGGAAGATAATGATGTATATTAGTTAAGTGAAAAATAATGCCAGTTAAGAAGACACTGACCTGAATTGATGCAAATACCAGTTTAATTTTTAACTATTAATAAAAATCTTACTATTTCTTTAGCTTTATTACACACCTGAATAAGCTTTGATAATACTGGCTGTAACTACCTTTCACATCAGGTACATATAAAATGAATCAACTTCCATTATTTAAACAAGTATGTTAATCAATAATTTATTCTATACAGTAAACAGGCACAGATAATTACAGAACCTTTGAAAATTTGATGGGAAGGGACTGATGGAGATTACTTAATCCAATCTCCCATTCCAAGCAGGATCACCAATATTAGATAAGGTCAGTTATGATTTTGTCTAGCTGAATCATGGAAATGTCCATGGATGGGGATTCTGCAAACTCTTGACCCACCTGCTCTTGCCCATTTTGTACAATTATTTTTTTTTGGTACAATATTTTCTAACATTCAGTCTGAACTGTCCAAGCAGTGAATGGTGGGTGTTGCTATTATACCACCCAGTACCAGAAACTGTTTGACACCATTACCTTTGTAATTAACCTTCAAGTATCTGTGGGTTGTTATTAGATTTTCTCTTTACCTTCTCTTTCCTAGGCAAAACAAGCTGAGTTATCTTTTCCTCTTCTTGAGACATGCTCTATGGTCCTAAATATCACTAGTCCTGTGAAAAAAAAAATGGAAAGAAACAAGCAAACAAATAAGTATTTTAATTAAATGTCAGCAGTATGAAAAAATGATCACAGAAAACAGTGTGTCACAACTACTTTGAATCTAGCCACAAAGATCCACTACTAGAAGAGTGGAAGTGAGTGGAAAGCAAACAAAAGAAAGACTGGACACTCAAGGATATATAACTACACTATTTAATCCAGGGCACTTGCACAGAAGTATGGAGCATTTAGGTATTAAAAGTAAAATAGGATGTTTTAAATGAAGAGGAATATCAGAAACTGTTAGATCAGATTTTCTAAGGCAATCTGTCATGCAAAGTGTTACTGAAACTGGAGGCTAGTGACTGAGAAATTTGTTTTCAAAACTAGATTTCTGGAATTCAAGCTTGAAATTCTGGTATGCTGAACCTATGCAAGTACTAGTAATTTTTTTAGATTTAACTTTATGGCATGATAGCAGTGGACTAGAAGATAGAAACAGCATGTTTTCAATCTGAAGAAATTCTTTTGACAATTGTGCCTTATGATAATTTGTACAAAAATATTTTTCTAATTGTACAGAAAGGAAATGTTGCGTGTTTAACACAAAAAAATACAATGATTAGGCAGACTGCCAGAAAGGATGGGAACTGAGTGAAATATATTAAAAAACTGTTAAGGCTTTTGTCTTTTCTCATACATTTATTGAATGTTTCTGAAAAGTAGAAAATAGCAAAACATTACAGCTTTAAACATGTTAAAAATCATTAGCAGATTTAGAAAAACTAATCTGCAAGAAAACTAGAGACCTTACATTTAATTTACCTACAGGCAATTGGATATTGCTCTAAATTTAAATGGAAAACAGTCCAAAACAGAAGGTACCAAACTCTGGAGATTAGATATACACTTCAAAATTTCCTTTGTTTCCCATATATATACCAGTCATACTATGACCTACTGTAAATCACTGTAGCCCTGAGTCTTTAGCTGTAGGAATCCACACTACCTAACCTCCACCAAGCTTGCACTGTAAGTTAGAAAAGCTATCCTCATCTCTGCATTTTGCCTAAATCCTAGAACCCTGGTCCTGCCCCACATTTCCTTAGTCACTTTTACTCACAGCACTTTCAGAAAAGCCTTTCTATTCTTCCATTTTGTGTTAGCTGTCCTAAGTTCCTGTACTCCCTATCTGCAAGGACTCCCTTCAGAAGAGTATGCCTTTCCTGAACCCCCATGCCCATGCCTTCCTTTCATTGGCAGTCCTTCACCTCCCCTGGGAAGATGAACTTCCCTCCCACCTATGGTTTCAGTGGGGTTATCACAGCACATCCTGTGACCCCGTTTTGGCTTGAGTAAGAAAACCACCTCTGTGCTATTTATGTGTGCTATTAATAGCTATTAAGTGAGCCATTGCCTGGACAACCAACAGCTCCAGTGTCCTGTTTCATTGATAAAGTGAACTTGCACTCTGCTCCTCAGCAGAAGGGAGAGGTTTTATGGACAGGACAGGAAAGACAGAGGAAGGGAGGAACTGAAGGCTGGAAAAGAAAGTTTGATGGGATTTCCTTCGGGATTTCATTTGCTGGTGCGCACAGATGTCCCCTATATGCAAAAATTCTGTTACTGCAGTTAAGAAAAAGGTGTCAAGCCAAAAGAAAAGCAAACTGATAGCTGTATCCTTGCATACTTATTTTTTTATTATTATTTTATCTTCTATTACAGTTACTGCCTTGTGCTTTCGTAGAAGATAAGATTCATGGTACTTCTGAGAGACGTTAAATATTCAGGAACATTATGGACAGTCCTTTGTTAGAGAAGGAGAAATTTCTCACTGAGATAATGGTGGACACTGAGATAAGCTACTAAGGGGTTCTTTTTTCATCTGGCCTGAATTTCTCACATGAGATTTCTTTCCTAAGTTACACTGATCTGGTCCAAAAGAAAAAAAAAAAAAAAAAAAAAAAAAGGGGGGGGGGGNAAAAAAAAAAAAAAAAAAAGAAAGGAGGGGGGCGGGAAGTCAGTGCTAACAATATTAAAGCATCCTAAAAGGACAAGTGCTACCTTTATAACTTAAAATAAAACATTAATTTAGAGTTTTTTAGAGCTGTTTGTGGGCTGGTTTTAACAGCTTTCCCTCTAAGTGCTTTGCTCTACTTTTCTTAATAAGCTGAACCATGAAGGTGGCAGGCCATCACTGCGTAACAGCAATTACCAGGCTTATAAGGAGGAAATACAACCAGTACACACTGTGTCACAACAGGCATTACAGCACCCGGGCAAGGTTGTTCTCTCAACGCCCCTTCCTTATGCCTCTGCACCCCTTTATCCCTCAGTCATGGCTTGGCTCCACATACCCAGGCACTAGGGATAAGGACATACAGGAATCACCTCTTCTCTTTTGAGGTCCCTTCTTTATCAACACCACCAGTGCCTTCCTCTGCAGAGCCTCCCAGAGTCCGGAAGCAGGCTGCTCGTTATTCATCTCTGTGGCTTCTCTGCTAGAGACAGGCACAAGGAACCAGCTCCCAGCCTTCTGAGGCAATCAGGGAAGGGAAAAGGCAGAGCTGAGAAATGAGGTATGCAATACATTGAGGAAGGGAGAGTGAATGATGCATGGAGGGGAAGGAGAAGGAATAAGGACCAAAAACATAAGCATCATGACCACCTACTCAGCTTTCCTGCAAGCAAAAAAGGCAACAGCAGTGGGTATTTGCTTCTCATACCAACCCAGAAAAGACTTTTCAAGTCTGTATATTAGCAAGTACTGATTGTGCATTACAGTGGCTTCTAGTAAGTTCCTGCTTAACTGCAAGACTATATTACTTTTTAGGATGCTATTTTTTTCATTTTTTGTTAGTCAAAGCTTTCATTAAGAAATACAAACTTCTAATTATGTTTTCAAATTGTATTTTGAAATGTATATCATGAATGATATACACAGTCACAAGTTTCTGAGAGGTAGACCTTCATCTGACAAAATAAGGAAGTTAAATGGAAATTCTGACTACGTGAGAAGTATGGTCTAAAAAAAATATTCTATGACAGGCATAACATACAGTCAATATACTTTTGCATTGTCTCCAGCCACAGAGAACACTTATGTAAGACACTCTTTAGTTTCCTCCTAGATCTCTTCTGATATAACATGATTGCTTACATAGGAAGAATTGGGCATTACCATATTGATTTAAATGTGGTAGATAATTGACAAAGGTTGCAAGCTTTATTTTCTCTCATGGACTAGTATTTTCCCTTGACAATAAAGATTAGAAAGACATTACAGTTTTAAAGGTATATTCAACCTTTCTGTGAGGCACTTTTTTTTTGACTAAAATTGTACATGAGACTGTATTTTGAATGTGTTCTTTTTCTCCTTTTTCTAAGCACTCTGATAATCTACTTTAGGTGGAAAAGATGGGTGTTACAACTCTAAGAACCTAATTTAGCAATGTCATCTGTCATCAGCCTCACTTTAAATTTGTCTGCAAGGAACCTGCATATAAAAGACTGTAAGAAAAATCTCCAAAGCCACTCTTGAAATTTTCATATTGGAAAAGCTGTTAGTGATAAAAAAGGCAGACATATAAAAGGGAACTCATTATAACAAATTAGTATAGTATTACAGCATTTAATCCCACAATTTAAGACTAATTTTTTTGTAAATATTAGTTATGGCAATTACAGCTTCTATTTGCTGCTGTAATATGACCATTTAGTGAAAGAACACAATATAAATGGGCAAGACATTCTTGCTGGTTTATTTCCATAAAACCCCTGATTTACACTACATCTGCATCTTCGTGTACTGTCTACAGAGGCCCTATTATGAAAATTTCTGGCTGCACCTTGCTTGGATATGACAGACTTCACTTTCTTTTGCTATTTTCTCAACAAAAGGTTACTGATTAAAAATTCTTTTTCTGACTGCATTGTATTTCATTGTTGACAGGTAGCACCTCCAAACTTTTAACAGTAATAAGTGTTATAAACAGGTGTTCTGCAAGTTTTCTTTAAATAGAACTCAACTGTTAGTCTCATGCAGTCTGCTCTTCATCTCCCATTTTCATTAAGCATGTGTTCGAAGACATAGATTGAGGAAAGATAAAAACTTTTCTTGAAGTCCCATTGTAAAGCTGTGGGTTTTGATACCCTGATTCATGGGTGTAGGCTATATTTGGATACGTTTTTAACTCACTTTTACGTTGAAAATATTAGGTATTAAACCAATGAACAGTTTCTGCACAATACACTCTCAATTTCAGAGAGTTAGAAGGGATTTAGCTAAAAAGTAAAAATTACTGAACAAAAAATTGGTTCTTCTTTATCTCAAACCAGGACAACCAACTATTCTTTTACCACCACCATCTGTCCTAGGATTACATTAAAACTTGATAATGGACTCTATATTGCACATCTTCAAAGTACAGTTGTGTTTAATCTTATGAGTTAATAAAAATTAGGCGTGTGCATAAGACTAAGAATCTCTAAATTTGAGATTTAATTCACTTTGTGAACAGTCTAGGTAGTTCTAAGCAGAAAATGGCATAATTTCACAGCCTGGCAGAGGAAAACAAAATAGATTTCTGGAACTGATTTATTTAACTGTTGTATTTATATCGTTCCTAAACCAAGCCTTTTTTGGCAATGTTTACAACACAAGAAGAACTGCAGCGATCTTATTTTTGGTTCACTTCACCCCTCTGCTCCGTTCATGAAAATGATCTTTTGGGAGTGCACTAAAGCCCTAAACAGTGTACTTCTCCAGCGAGACAACATATGGGGTACTTGATGCTTTTGCAAGGAAGAATGCAAGGAAGCAAAACAAAAAAATAACCCAGGCAAACGTGTAACTTTAAAATGCAAATAATCATACAAGCGAAGAGAGTACTCACGCATGTGGAAATTACTGATACATTTCTGGCATCTAACGACACAGTCATAAACATGCATCTCTAAAACAGATTGTTAAGAAGTAATTAAAGCACTAAGTAGTACTGTTTACTTTGAAGCTCCAGCCTCCAACCCTTTTCAACAGCAGACATCCTACTTGTTTTCAGCACCAGAAAACAGCCACATGTCACTCATCCTTTTAGAGGATATTCAGTGGTTCCAGGGAGAGACCGGACTACTGTGGACTACTGTCATGCAAACAGGTTGTGCCAAGAGAAGCATATCTGTGCAGGCAAGTCTCTGTGTACAACAGAACTGCCCAGAAAATAAATGAGATGTTGTCACGAGAATAATTCATCTACATCGCGTTCACTGTAGGTCTCTCTACTTGGGCCTCTTTGTCTTTTTGTGCATCACTTAACCAGGACATGGCTGTGATTAATGGGGAAGAGAGCAGAAGATTTTCAGGAAGTACTTCAGCTGACAGTGTTTGGTAGCAAAACTTCTTTGCTTCAAGTCACAGTGTCTTTAGGAAGTTTACAATGTCTCTGTGACACAGAAAGAGGCTGTGGTGGTCCATAGGCTCAAGAGGTATAAGAATGAACAGATAGATTTAGACGGGTTCAGTTAAGAAAAAATAAACAGGGGACTGTAATAGAAGGCCATGCGTAACAATACATGATATAAATTGTGACCCCTTCTGGCTTTCATTGTTTTTTTTTCCAGTGATTCCCAGTGACAGGGTGAGGGGCAGTGGGCACAAGCTGGAACATCAGAAGTTTCTTTCAAATATGAGGAAAAACTTTTTTATGGTGAGGGTGACAGAGCCCTCCCGGGGGCTGCTCAGGGAGGTTGTGGAGTCCCCTTCTCTGGAGACCTTCAAGACCTGCCTAGATGCAGTCCTGAGTAATGTGCTGTAGGCAATTCTGCTTCAGTAGGGGAATTGAACTGGATGCTCTCTATGGGTCCCTTCCAACTCTGACAATCCCATGATTCATCCACATGTAAACAGCATTGAATCCTCCGGATCCTCTGGAAACAGGTGGTTCTAATACCACATTTATCAATAGATAAATGCAAGAATAACGAAACAAAAAAATAATACTGATTATGGGACTACTAGGAGACACTGATATACATGAAAACTTTCTAAAGAAACATTTGTTCAGACTAGTAATAGGAACTCATTTTAAAATCCTTAAGCCACTTTATTAGTTGCTACAAACTACTGAGTTTTTTATGGTTTTATATAAAGTGATTTCTTTTTTGAAACAAATTAAAGTATCTTGTCTACCTTCAGTAATTTGCCATTATACTAAAAGCAGACTCTACATGGCAATGCAGTTTTACAAAAGCACTACAAAAGACCAACATTTATTGCCAACACTTATTATTCCCCTGCTTAAAATAAGCAAGTTATATGAAGTGCATAAAACACTGTGATTTTATTAACAAATATAACCCCAAACATTTTATTCCAAAAATAATTTAAACTTATGTGATATATTCCTACGTATATGTTCATCATTTCCAATAAAAAGCATGAGTGATTTTTTTTTTCAGCATTCTTTTGACCTTTTACTTACTTCACATTCTCAAGCACAATAAATTGATCCTGTCATTATCAGAGCCCTTCGGTTCTACAAAGACAAAAGGTAACAAACTTGAAAACATAATGATGTTAAACACAATGAGATTCCTCAGTCCTTTCAAGGCCTTTTTGTCAAAACCTTACATGGAAATACAAGAAAACATTTCAATTAGGATACACACTTTGTATGTGTGACCAGAAGAGTGATCAGGTCACGGGAGGCAATCCTCCCCAACTACTCTGCACTCGTGAGATCCCACCTGGAGTACTGTGTCCAGCCCTGGAGTCCTCAATATAGAAAGGACATGGACCTGTTAGAATGAGTCCAGCAGAAGGCCACGAAGATGATTAGAGGGATGGAGCACCTCTCCTATGAGGACAGGCTGAGAGAGCTGCAGCTGTTCAACCTGNACAAGAAGTACCACAGTGCACACCAAAATCTTTTGTACTTATAACAAGTTGAAAAAAAACCAGAACATTTTCTATGAAGCAAATGCTAATTTTTCAATTACATGTGCATACTTCTTCGTTACAACTAGGTGAACTTTTACAATTACATTGATTTTTTTTTCCTAGTGAGGGCAGGTTGTATGTACACACTGAGACTCTTCAAAATTACAGTACACATATGCCCTTGCAGCCTTTACGACCAGTTTGGAGTTTGGACGGGGCTTTGAGAAACCTGGTCCGGAGGGAGGTGTCCCTGCTCATGGTAGGGGGGTTGGAACTCAATGATCTTTGAGGTTCCTTCCAACTCTAACCATTCTATGAACATCATAGAATTGTTTAACTTCAGTTGTACCAGACAGAGTAGTCTCTAGCTCTGTAATTGCACATGTACAGAAAGAGCCATTCCACATGTCCTCCCTGGTGTGTCTATGTGCACCATCAAAATACCATTCAAATCTTGGTTTTAGACACGCTTTTCTCAAACTTTGGAAAGATTCCTTACCTTCACATTCCAAATACATCCAGGAAACCATACAAAAATTTCTTTAAATATAATAGCTGAATTAATTTTGTCCAGAACTAATGAAGACATTAAAATAACAATTACATAAACCCAAATAGCAGGATTTTTCAAGGCACCTACCTAAAGAGGCACTCAGCTGCATTCTAAAAAGTGGTCAGGAACCAATCTGCAGCTGGCAGTACATAAATGTAAAATTCACAACTTTTTATTTTTTTTTAGAAAAGTTATGTCGTTTTTTTACAAAATGTACCTGAAAATCCTTTGCAGACTATATTCTTCTGCAATCCTTTGCCACATTTTGTCATCACTTAATTTGCATATCATCTGGGGAAGAATCATTAGAAGAAAAGGGACAGATTAACCTTTGGCCTTCTGTATCTACACAAAGGCAATTATAGATATTTAGGCAATGTTGGCTTCAGACAGCATAGACAATACCTATTAACATGTGGTTCAGAAAGCTGTAGAATTGGATAATGCTACTCGTGTTTTAAGGCTCACAGGGACAGAGACAGCTGACACTTGGTAACCTCCTATTAGGGCAGAGGAGCATAGTCACTTCTGTTTTCTTCATTTCTCACAATCACCTGGAAGTCATTCTACAAGGACTTTGTAGTGGTTGACATCAACACACTGACAGAGCCGAGGGAAAAGGAAATAGATGCATTTTATGAGATGCCCGTTGTCTCTTCAAGTATCAGGAAGCACAAAAAAACCCCATTTTACTTGAACTAGAAAAATGAGAAAAAATATATAGAGCTCCTAAGTGCCCTTCTCTGAATTACCATTTCATTTCCTGATGAAAAGGCCCCTTCCCAGACATCCTTGACACTCACATAATCTTGCAAAGTAATTTCTCCGCTCTTTCATTTCATCTACAAGGCCTATCTTAAGGAACTCAAAAAAAAATTGGCCAATTTTGTTTTTCTCAAAGGTAAAAGTCAAGTAAGCTCCATTAATTTTAATGGACAATTTAGCAGTCTGAGGGTCTTTTCACCATCACTCAAGTTCTTTCACCTTTTGGGTTTACGATATGAAAGTGAAAGTTCTTTCATAAGAAAGAAAAGTTCTACAATTTATATACAGAATGGGGGAATATAACCCAAAGATGCCTATTTCAAAAGCTGCTGTATATCAGGATAATCACAGAAAGTCACCACTTGTTTGTAATTCTCTTAACTGTTTTTGGCTTCAAACAATAAATTAGACAACAAATACTAACAAGCAGGAACATTGAAACAAGACTGTCAAATCAATATTATGTCACATTTCACCAAAGAATTATCTTATAGCTCTCTCAAAACAAATTTTTGTATATAAACTTAGAAGTTTATTTATAACTGACTTGAATACTGAACTAATTTATGCATTTCAACGATTAAAAAAAACACCAAAGGCATCTACAAAGACTTCAACAATTGTTTTTGTTTCAAAATAAATAACACAAGTTGCTGCACTTTTCTATTCTGAAAATTCAAAGACTATCTTACCTTACTGAAGTCAGAGCACTATCTTCGTATTTTGGCAATAATTCCAAAAAGCAACTTTCCCTGGCCATATATCACTAGAACTCTCAGTTTTAAGGAGGGCAGTTTTGCAATTAGGGACACTGAAAAATTAGAATATTAGGTCATGCCAAAGTCCTCACAGATGGAGGCAATTCCCCCCACCCCTTTTTTTTAACGCTTTGCACCTGACATAGAGTATGTTGCCACGTTTCCCTGACTGAGCATCCCAGTACTGTTTGATCTTACACAGTCCAGGAGTCACTGACATTTCTTTAGGACAGTTTAACACTGTCGTGGTTTCAGCACGTGGTTTCAACACTAATGACTGATGCTACAGAAAGTTTTTCTCCTTGACTTTTGCATATAACACTTTCCTCATAAGCCACTGCGCTGGAAGGCAGCCGCTTGGACTTCTCAGGAAGACATACAAGGAAGTTAATGGGGAGAAGCAGTCTGATAGACGTTGCAGGTGGGGGGACCCAAGTCAGTCAAGCTCTATCAAAGGTCTAAACCATGGAAAAAAACTATCAGGAAAGTTTACTCACGTGCTTCCTTAAGAAAAAAGTGTTGTTCAAAGTATCTGAAACAATATTCCCACAAAAAGGACCATAAGTTTTCAAGGGGAAGACATATGGCTAACAGCTGAATGGCACACATGCTATTTAAATCAATTTCACCCTTTCTAAATTGTGTCTTGTTGCTTGTGTGACACCAGAACTTCAAGTTGTTTTCCCAACAAATTAACTAACTTGTTAATAGTTTATTAACTGTTTGACACTGTTCCCCACAGCATTCTCCTGGAGAAGGTGGCAAATCATGGCATAGACAAGTGTACTCTTCACTGGGTAAAGAACCATTTGGATGGCCTTGCCCTGAGAGTTGTGACTAATGGGGTGTTGTAAATCCAGTTGGTGGCCAGTCACAAGTGGTGTCCCTCAGGGCTCAGTTCAGGGACCAATCTTGCTTAATATCATTATTGATGATCTGGATGAGGGGATTGAGTACAC